>CM059434.1:119320095-119608238 GCA_030390025.1 Squalus acanthias
CTAGAACCAGGGGTCACAGTCTCGGTATAAGGGGTCAGCCATTTAGGATTGAGATGAGGGGAAATTTCTTCAGTCAGAGGGTGGTGAATCTTTGGAATTCTCTACCCCAGAGGGCTGTGGAGGCTCAGTCGTTGAGTATATTCAAGACACAGATCGATAGATTTTTGCATATTAAGGGAATCAAGGGATATGGGGATAGTGCAGGAAAGTGGAGTTGAGGTCGAAGATCAGCCATGATCTTATTGAATGGCAGAGCAGGCTCGAAGGGCCGAATGACCTACTCCTGCTCCTATTTCTTCTGTTCTTATGTAAACTATCTATTGAATACTTGTGGTACGTGAAGCTACTTGGATCTAACAACTCTGCAAAGCAATGATACTTGTGCGACTTAGACTAATTGTATCCCAGTGATGTAATATATTGGGTACCTGTCCATTTTCCTTGGGGTACAATTCCACTCTTGGTTACAGGCATCTTTAAAACAGACATTTTATGCAACTGTCCCCGCACAACAGCAAGACTTTAAAAACAAAATGATAATCCCAGGTTTCACATTCAGCATGTCACTGGAGCAAAACTTCTTGATTGAAAACAGAAAATGCTGGAAACACTCAGCAGGTCAGGCAGCATCTCTGGGGAGAGAAACAGAGTCAACGTTTCAGCTCAATGACCCTTCGCCAGACTTCTTGATGTCACTTCACATTTCTAATGAATAAGGCAACTTCTCCGCCTATCTTCTTAGATCTATGCTTACAAAACATTTTACACTCTACTTCCATTCATTTGAAATCATTTTTTGCTGAGAAAAGAAAATATCCAGTAACACAAATCAAACAGTATTAATAAAACAATATAGGAAATTTTTTGTTGTTGCATAATTTCAAATAGAATTAACCCGTAAATTCCAGTACTTTAATTCTGATGCTCCCTGCAATTGTTCAACTATGTTTAAGACTATCTTTCAAAACATTCCGTTTCTGATTTGATCTTTTTGCTATTGTAACCCCCGCCCGCCCCCTCCCCCCCTGCTACACTAGGTTAAATCCTCTCCTACCACCCTACTTACCTTCTCTGCAAAGACACCAATCTGGTATAGATGAAGCCCACTTCTCCTGAACTGCTTCACCCTGCTCCAGTTCTTGTCCCAATGGACTCTGAACCCCTGTATCCTACACTTTTCTAGCAAGGCATTGACATTATCTAATCTGTTCTTCCCAGAGAGTTGCTAAGGAAGATCTTGTAGTTTAATCTAGTACTCTTTAAACTTCATCTGCAAGACATCCATTCAACTCTTTCCTATGACATTGGTTCCTCCCTTTCCAGATGTTTTCCCACCTATTCTGCATGTCTCTTACTCTCCCACCTGGTGGTAGCACACCATTTGGGACTCTACTACTATTACCACTTGCCTGTTCTAATGGATAATGTCTCTTTTTACTCATCGGTGACCTCTTGCTCCTTGGTGCTATGGTGTTGCTCTTGGTTACTTTCCATCCTCCTCCTCATAATAGGTGTTGAGAACTGTATATGTATTGGGCAAGTCTTGACCCACAGCATTTACTGTATTGGTTCCTCCTATGTCCTGCCTTTCCTGTGGATAGTCACCCACTTCCTCCTCACTGCTTCACTATTCCTCTCCATCTAATGTGTCTTCCAGAAACCTTTACTACCCGCATTATGCTGCCGATCCTTCAGCTCAGCATTCCTCTGCTCAAGCAACACAACTATGATTCTTCGTGCATGTGTATTCATTCTGAATACTTTGTAGGTCCAGGATATTTCTCATCATGCATCTGGCACACATCTAGCTTAGTTCTTCAGTGCTGAGGGAGTGCTGCACTGTCGGAGATGCTGTCTTTTGGACGAGACGTCTGATATCTCGGGTGGGCGTAAAAGATCCCATTTTCGAAGAAGAGCAGGGGAGTTATCCCCGGTGTCCTGACCAATATTTATCCCTCAATCAACATCACTAAAAAACAGATAATCTGGTCATTATCACATTGCTGTTTGTGGGAGCTTGCTGTGCGCAAATTGGCTGCCGCGTTTCCCACATTTCAACAGTGACTCCACTTCAAAAAGTATTTCATTGGCTGTAAAGCGCTTTGAGATGTTCGGTGGTCGTGAAAGGCGCTATATAAATGCAAGTCTTTCTTTTATATGCCAGCAGAATTTTTTTTTAAGTTGTTCTTGGGGGTTGGGCGACACCAGCAAGGCAGCATTTATTGCCCATCCTTAGTTGCCCCGGGGGTCATTAAGAGTTACATGTAGGCCAAATCTTTCGGGGTGGTAGAATGCTTTCTCTGAAGGACATTACTGATCTAGTTGGGTTTTTATGACAAACCGCTTTTATGATCATCTTTTCCTGTCACTAGCCCATGTACTAGCAGGTGAATTAAATACAATAAGTCACAACTTCCCATGATGAGATTATGAATTTACACCCCCCTGGGTTACTAATCCAGTGCCATAACCACAAGGCTGTGATGTGACTGTGGCTGGAGAGTCTAGAACCAGAGGTCACAGTCTCAGAATAAGGGGTCGCCCATTTAGGATTGAGATGAGGAGAAATTTCTTCACTCAGAGGGTGGTGAATCTTTGGAATTCTCTACCCCAGAGGGCTGTGGAGGCTCAGTCGTTGAGTATATTCAAGACAGAGATCGATAGATTTTTAAATATTAAGGAATCAAGGGATATGGGGATCGGGCAAGAAAGTGGAAATGAGGTCGAAGATCAGCCATGATCTTATTGAATGGCGGAGCAGACTCGAGGGGCCGAATGGCCGACTCCTGCTCCTATTTCTGACGTTCTTATGTTACTCGCAGGGCATTGGAAGATATGCTTTTTTATAATAAGCTTGTGCTAGGATTGCTCAGGCAGAAAATTATGGCCGTAATATATTATAGTTAGATTTATATTGTTGGATTCTGAATTAGAATGTCATTAATATTCCTCACATTTCAAAATATTAAATCTAAAAATATAGAGCAAGATATTTTTAACAGTTCCTTTGCCTCCGACACACTCTGGCTGTTCTCATCCTCCATCAATGTAACGGAATGAAATTGCAGTCTAGAAATAAAAATAAACCAGGAGAACTTGCCAACAGTGCTGGAGAGCATGTGTCAACTAACTCACTACTGGTGCATAATATGTAGAGGATAATATTACTCCTAACTAATGATTTATTTATTCACCTTAAATTTTGAATTTTGTCCAGAAAAACGCATACTTGTTCCTTATATCATATTTTAACTAGGTGCATTTTTTTTAAAAATTAAAAAAACTCAAGTAAACCATACCTGATTTATGGAAATATTTGAGTGTCAGCTGTGGCTCAGTGGGCGGCACTGTCACCTCTGGGTCAGAAGGTTGTGAGTTCAAGTCCCACTCCATGAGACTTGAGCACAAAAATCTAGGCTGATACTCCAGTGCTGTACTGAGGGAGTGCCGCACTGTCAGAGGTGTCGTCTCTCGGGTGAGACGTTAAACCGAGGCCCCGTCTGCTCTCTCAGGTGGACGTAAAAGATCCCACTGCACTATTTCGAAGAAGAGCAGGGGAGTTATCCCCGGTGTCCCGGGCCAATATTTATCCTTCAATCAACATCGCTAAAAAACAGATTATCTGGTCATTACCACATTGCTGTTTGTGGGAGCTTGCTGTGTGCAAATTGGCTGCTGCGTTTCCTACATTACAACAGTGACTGCACTTCAAAAAGTACTTAATTGGCTGTAAAGTGCTTTGGGACGTCCGGTGGTTGTGAAGGGCGCTATATAAATACAAGTCTTTTGACCTGTGTACTTTTATTTTTAGAGGCCTAGAATTCCTAAACCAAAGGTTCATGAGTTGAATTCCCAGCCTTGACTGTTGGACACTTGACGTGCCTCCATTAGCTCATTTCATTGGTTCTCTGGACAGGCTTCAACTGGATGGAACATTGGATGACCAAAATAAAACTACTTGGCTGACAAGTGAGAAAAGAAATCAGGCGGGAGCCAAATATCATGCACAAACTACGTAGAAGGCACTGAAAGCACAAGTTACTCTCATTTCTCTATTAATTGCCCAATGAACTCACAGAGGTGCTCAGCATCCTTGGTGAGGTCAGGCCACAGACATAGTGAAAGAGGAGGTAGTGGAGACACTGGATGGGATAAAAATTGATAAAGAGGAGGTACTAGAAAGGCTGGCTGTACTTAAAGTGAATAAGTCACCAGGACCAGATGGGATGCATCCTAGGACGCTGAGGGAAGTAAAGGTGGAAATTGCGGAGGTACTGGCCATAATCTTCCAATCCTCCTTAGAAACGGGGGTTGTGCCAGAGGACTAGAGAATTGCAAATGTTACACCATTGTTCAAAAAAGGGTGTAAGGATAAACCCAGCAACTACAGGCCAGTCAGTTCAACCTCGGTAGTGGGGAAGCTTTTAGAAACAATAATCAGGGACAAAATTAACAGTCACTTGGACAAGTGTTGATTAATTAAGGAAAGCCAGCATGGATTTGTTAAAGGCAAATCGTGTTTAACCAACTTGATCCGAGTTTTTTGATGAGGTAACAGAGAGAGTTGATGAGGGCAATGCGGTTAACGTGATGTATATGGATTTCCAAAAGCTGTTCGATAAAGTGCCACATAATAGGCTTGCCAGCAAAGTTGAAGCCCATGGAATAAAAGGGACAGTGGCAGCATGGATACAAAATTGGCTAAGTGACAGAAAACAGAGAGTAGTGGTTAACAGCTGTTTTTCGGACTGGAGGAAGGTATACAGTGGTGTTCCCCAGGTGTCGGTTCGAGGACCGCTGCTTTTCTTGGCTGACGAATTAAATGCATACTTTGGTTCTGTCTTCACAAAGGAGGACACAAGTAAACTCCCAGAGATGTCGGGAACATAGGGTCTAATGAGAGGGAGGAATTGAATGAAATCACTATTTGTAGGGAAATGGTGTTCGGGAAATTGACGGGATTGAAGGCCGATAAATCCCCAGGGCCTGATAATCTACATCCTAGGGTACTTAAGGAAGTGGCCCTAGAAATAGTAGATGCATTGCTGGTCATCTTTCAAAATTCTATAGACTCTGGAACAGTTCCCATGGATTGGAGGGTAGCGAATGTAACCCCACTATTTAAAAAAGGTGGTAGAGAAAAAACGGGGAATTATAGACCAGTAAGCCTGACATCGGTAGTGGGCAAAATGCTAGAGTCCATTATAAAAGATGTAACAGCAGAGCACTTGGAAAACAGTGACAGGATCGGACAAAGTCAACATGGATTTACAAAAGGGAAATCATGCCTGACTAATCTACTGGAATTTTTTGAGGATGTAACTGGTAGAATAGATAAGGGAGAAACAGTGGATGTGGTGTATTTGGACTTTCAGAAGGCTTTCGATAAGGTCCCGCATAAGAGATTAGCGTGCAAAGTTAAAGCACATGGGATTGGGGGTAAGGTACTGATTTGGATAGAGAACTGGTTGGCAGACAGGAAGCAAAGAGTTGGAATAAACGGGTCTTTTTCCGAGTGGCAGGCAGTGACTAGTGGGGTACCACAGGGATCGGTGCTAGGACCCCAGCTATTCACAATATATATTAATGATCTAGACGAGGGAACTAGATGTAATATCTCTAAGTTTGCAGACGACACAAAGCTGGGTGGGCGTGTGTGCTGTGAGGAGGATGCAGAGAAACTCCAGTATGATTTGGACAGGTTGGGTGATTGGGCAGATGCATGGCAGATGCAGTATAATGTGGATAAATGCGAGGTTATCCACTTTAGTGGCAAAAACAGGAAGACAGATTATTATCTGAACGGCAATAGACTGGGAAAAGGGGAAGTGCAACGAGATCTGGGAGTCCTTGTGCACCAGTCGCTGAAGGTAAGCATGCAGGTGCAGCAGGCGGTTAAGAAGGCAAATGGTATGTTGGCCTTCATAGCGAGAGGATTCGAGTACAGGAGCAAGGATGTCTTGCTGCAGTTGTACAAGGCCTTGGTGAGACCACATCTTGAGTATTGTGTGCAGTTTTGGTCGCCTTATCTGAGGAAGGATGTTCTTGCCATGGAGGGAGTGCAGCGAAGATTTACCAGACTGATACCTGGGATGGCAGGAATGACGTATGAAGAGAGATTGGGTCGATTAGGCTTATATTCGCTAGAGTTTCAAAGAATGAGAGGGGATCTCATTGAAACTTATAAAATTCTGACAGGACTAGACAGACTAGATGCAGGAAGGATGTTCCCGATGGCGGGGGAGTCCAGAACCAGAGGTCACAGTCTAAGGATAAGGGGCAAGCCATTTAGGACTGAGATGAGGAGGAATTTCTTCACCCAGAGAGTGGTGAACCTGTGGAATTCTCTACCACAGAAGGCAGTTGAGGCCAATTCATTAAATATATTCAAGAAGGAGATAGATATATTTCTTAAGGCTAAAGGGATCAAGGGATATGGGGAGAAAGCAGGGACAGGGTACTGAATTTGGATGATCAGCCATGATCTCATTAAATGGCGGAGCAGGCTCGAGGGGCCGAATGGCCTACTCCTGCTCCTATCTTCTACGCTTCTATGCTTCTATGATATATATTAATGACTTGGATGTGGGTGTACAGGGCACAATTTCAAAATTTGCAGATGACGCAAAACTTGAAAGTATAGTGAACAGTGAGGAGGATAGTGATAGACTCAAGAGGACATAGACAGGCTAGTGGAATGGGCGGACACGTGGCAGATGAAATTTAACGCAGAAAAGTGCGAAGTGATACATTTTGGTAGAAAGAATGAGGAGAGGAAATATAAACTAAAGGGTACAATCCTAAAGGGGGTGCACGAACAGAGAGACCTGGGGATATATGTGCACAAATCATTGAAGGTGGCAGGGCAGGTTGAGAAAGCAGTTAAAAAAGCTTACGGGATCCTGGGCTTCATGAATAGAGGTATAGAGTACAAAAGCGTGGAAATTATGATGAACCTGTATAAACCACTGGTTCGGCCTCAACTGGAGTATTGTGTCCAATTCTGGGCACCGCACGTTAGGAAGTATGTGAAGGCCTCAAAGAGGATGCAGAAAAGATTTACGAGTATTATTCCAGGGATGTGGGACTTCAGTTACGTGGATAGACTGGAGAAGCTGGGGTTGTTCTCCTTGGAGCAGAGAAGAGTGAGGGAGATTTGATAGAGGTGTTCAAAATCATGAGGGGTCCAGACAGAGTAGATAGAGAGAAACTGTTCCTATTGACAAAAGGGTTGAGAACCAGTGACACAGATTTAAGGTGATTGGCAAAAGAACCAAAGGTGACATAAGAAAAAACTTTTTTACGCAGCGAGTGGTTAGGATCTGGAATGCACTGCCTGAAAGGGTGGTGGAGGCAGACTCAATCATGGCGTTCAAAAGGGAATTGGATAAGTACCTGAAGGAAAGAAATTTGCAGGGCTAGGGGGAAAGGGCGGGAGAGTGGGACTAGCTGAAGTGTTCTTGCAGAGAGCTGGCACGGGCTCGACAGGTCGAATGGCCTCCTTCTGTGCTGTAACCATTCTATGATTCTAGGTCAGACACTGCATCTGAATGGTGTTTTAGTCCAAAAACAATTCATGATTATTTCAATAGTCTCACCATTTTTTCGTAAAGATTACGTTATACCAAACCATGCTCTGAAAATGCAGCAAAATTGACTGCGTTCATGGAAAAGTCAGAATATGGATTGGTTTGATTGAAAGAGGGAGAGGGGTCAAAGAGTTCTAAAAACCAAATAAAGACATTTGCCATTTTCCGAATGGCCCTCAGCGAGTTGATCTAGCTGAACCATACAAGAAACCCCAGGTCTGATCCCCAGTCTGTGCTGAGTTAGTTGATCTCACAGGGTGGTGGTAGAGGCATGACATTCGGCCACTGGATTAAGAAAGGCAAAATCAGGAGCTCCAGCTCCTGATCCCTAACCAGTAACCCCCAGTGGAAGCGCACGTGTGTGGGCACCAGGTGAGGATAGGATATGAGTTAGCTGTCATGTCCCCCCATGGTCAAAAATCCCACTCAGTTGGCCGCACCCTTGCCTCTGAGTCAGAAGGTTGTGGGTTCAAGTCCCACTCCAGAGACTTGCGCACAAAAGATCCCATAGCACTATTTTGAAGAAGAGCAGGGGAGTTCTCCCCGGTGTCCTGGGGCCAATATTTATCCCTCAATCAACGTCACTAATAAAAACCCAGATTATCTGGTCATTACCACATTGCTGTTTGTGGGAGCTTGCTGTGCGCAAAATTGGCTGCCGCATTTCCTACATTACAACAGTGACCACTCTTCAAAAAGTACTTCATTGGCTGGAAAGCGCTTTGGGACGTCCGGTGGTCGTGAAAGACGCTGTAGAAATGCAAGTCTTTCTTTTTTTTCTTTTTATCGTTAAGGTTCACATTGAATAATGACCAGTTGTGGTGAGGTAGTGCAAATGGCGATGGTGAAACCAAAGGATAGCAATTGCTGTCGGTGATATTATTGTATGAACAGTTAACAAGCTTGTATCAAATTCCTCTCCTGCTATTTTAGCTGTATTGTGAACCCATTTAAGATAAATGGGTTGACGCCACTCATGAAATAGCAGAAGAGTTTGATACGAGTGCACTGAGAGGTCATAGAACGACATTCCCAACAGTAATTCCTGTTCTTCTACCTTAGCAAGGAGTCAATCCCTTCAAGAGAGGAGAGGGCAAGAGGGAAGAAAACTGAAGGGAAAAGGGGGAAAGAAAAAGATAACAATCACATTTGCAGGTAGCATACCGTGGCTTCATGAGGTGGACAATGATCTGTGTACTTTATATACTGAAAGCATTGACTGTTTGTTGTGGTAGAGTTTCACCAGCACCATTTGGTTTCCTATATGCCAAATAAAGCAATACCAAAAAGAAAAAGGCATTAAACTTCTGCTCCTTTTGCAGCTCATGTGTTCCACAGTGCAGAAGGCACTTTTCGAAGAGGAAGACAGAGTGAAGAAATTGATCAGCCGAGTCGCCATGTTGGAGAGTCGCAACAAGCAACTGAAAGACAAGGTGAAGAGAGTGAAACGCACCCTGCGGCAGGTGAAGAAGAACAGCCGTCGCATGGAGCAACTAAACAAGAAACTGCTGGAGAAAACGTCAAACGGTGGCAGCCAAAGTCCACATTACGCCAAACCTGACTCCAACGTGGCAATTCTCAAAGTATAACACACAGGCGGCGTACAAGGCACTGAAATTGTTGCAATTACTCTTGTCTGTCTTGTAATTTACTCAATGAGCTAACACAGGAGGTGCTGGGCATTTCAGTTAGCTTCGTCACTGTACTCTCTCAGTGATGTTCATCCAAGGCCATTAGGTCCCCCCAAGCCATTTATGAATAGTTTTATAGTCCCATCGCTTTGTTTAAGAAGATAAAAGGAAAGTTGGATAAAGTTACTGCGCACAGTATTAATCATTATTTTACTTTCGCCAATATGTGATAAGTATTTCTTGCTTTTGCGGCAGCGTTTCCTTTTGAGAATAGCCCATGTTTTATTCTTGTAATTAAGAAGTGAATGACACCACAATTAACAGAACAATTGCTGGTACGAAAGTACAGACAATATCCATTCATTCAGTGCCTTCCTAAATGGAAATCCATGGTTCTTTTGTGCGGACAACAGTAAGGCAGGTATTCTGCATTTGTGCACCAATCCTCCAGTTCTCTATAAACTTTTTTGACACATTTACACAAAATATAATTTTTAAAAGTAAACTTATAATAGAAAAGTTATCTTGTACGTTAGCATCAAGTGTTACTGAGTCTAGACAGTTTCAAAATCACAGTATGTATCTGTTTTTCTCAACCATTTGTAGGATGTTTTCTGTATATTTCAATAAAAAAAATATATACTTTGCTAATTATTTTGTTTCTGATGGTGGATAATATAAGGTTTTTCTTCCTCATTTCAAGCCAGCAACCCCAGGTGTGCAAAATCTGTAATGAAAAACCGCAGGAAATCTCACAGATTGCACTGAGATTGGTGAAATATTCTCTTCATACCTTTGTGGTTATATATTCAAACCTTAGCACCCTGTTTAATTTGTATTCATGCGCTTCAATTTGATCGGTTATTGACAAAGTATTTTAAACATTAGGCATGATTTCATGGGCTGGATTTTCAATGACCCATGGAGTCGGGTTTGGAGGCGTGTGGGGGGTTAAAGTTGCAGATTCGGGGGTCCCGACCCCATCCCGCCTCCAACCCGTCTCCACGCAATTTTGATAAAATCGTGTGCGGTGTTCCCGACTCCGTCCCGCCTCGAAGAGGCGGGAGAGGCCATTAAAGCCCTTAACAAGCCCTAAATTGGCTCTGTAATGCCATTTTGAAACGTTTTAGCTAGTTTAACCCTTTTCTGACGTGAAGCACGCCTGATGTGAAACACGCCAGTGAAACCTGGCGGGAGCACAAGTGGATAGCTGACTATCAGCTGCAGGTCCACTATTACAACGGAGATGTGATGAAGGTAGTACTGTAGTAGTATTAGGTCTGAAAGTCACCTCTGATGCTGCTGCATTGAATGTCTTCAGAGACTGCCGGGGCCTTTGGAGGACCTGGATAGAAAAAAAAATTCTCTCTCTCTCTCTCTCTCTCTCTCCCTCCCTCTCTCCCTCTCTCCCTCTCTCTCTGCCTCTGCTGAGCAGCATTTTGCATCCAGGTCCTCTCACAGCAAAGGCCAGGCAATCTCTGAGACCAGACCAGTTAGTCTCTGACCTACAATGATGACATCATCAGAAGCGACTTTCAGACTGAAACCACTAATTGGTTCATGGGTTCCCACATGCTGGAACTCAATTGCCCAATTCAGTGAAAATTGCATCAATCTCCCACATCCAATTTCAGGCGGGTGGATAACACGAAATCCGGATGACACGACCCCAACCCGACCCCAAGACAAAATCCAACCCATCTCTTTGACAGTACAAGAGTTGCCAGCATAATGTTATGCCACTGGAGTGTCAGCCGTGGCTCAGTGGGTAGCACTCTCGCCTCCTGAGTCTAGAAGGTTGCGGGTTGAAGTCCCACTCCAGAAACTTGCTAGCACAAAAATCTAGGCTGACACTCCAGTGCAGTGCAGAGGGAGTGCTGCACTGTTGGAGGTGCCGTCAGAGACCGGAGAATTTATAATGGGGAATGAGGAAATGCAGAGAAATTAAATGAATACTTTGCTTCTGTCTTCGCGGAGGAAGACACAAAATACCTCCCAGAAAACCAAGGGTGTGGCGTGAATGAGGAACTTGAAGAAATTATTATTAGTAAAAAAAACAGTACTAGCAAAATTAATGGGACTAAAAGTCGATAAATCCCAAGGACCGGATGACCTACATCCTAGGGTTTTGAAAGAGGTGGTCATTGGGATAGTGGACACATTGGTTGTCATCTTCCAAAATTCTATAGATTCTGGAATGGTTCCTGCAGATTGGAGGATAGCAAATGTAACCCCGCTATTTAAGAAAGGAGGGAGAGAGAAAATGGGGAACTACAGACCTGTTAGCCTCACATCAGTAGTTGGGAAAATGCTGGAATCTATTATAAAGGATGCAATAACTGGGCACTTAGAAACTAATAGTAAGATTGGGCAGAGTCAACATGGATTTATGAAAGGGAAATCCTGTTTAACAAACCTATTGGAGTTCTTTGAGGATGTAACTAGTGGAGTAGACAAAGGGGAACCGGTAGATGTGGTGTATTTGGATTTTCAGAAGGCCTTCGATAAGGTCCCACACAAGAGATTGGTGAACCAAATTAGGGCACATGGAATTGGGGGTAATATACTAGCATGGATTGAGAATTGGTTAACAGACAGAAAACAAAGAGTCGGGATAAATGGGTCTTTTTCAGGATGGCAGGCTGTGACTAGTGGGGTACCACAAGGATCGGTGCTTGGGCCCCAGCTATTCACAATCTATATCAATGATTTGGATGAGGGGACTAAATGTAACATTTCCAAATTTGCTGATGATACAAAGCTAGGTGTCAGTGTCAGTTGTGAAGAGGATGTGAAGAGGCTTCAAGGGCATCTCGACAGGCTCAGTGAGTGGGCGAGAACATGGTAGATGGAATATAATGTGGATAAATGTGAAGTTATCCACTTTGGTAGAAAAAACAGAAAGGCAGAGTATTTCCTAAATGGTGAAAGATTGGGGAATGCAGATGCTCAAAGGGACCTGGGTGTCCTTGTACAGGAGTCACTGAAAGTGAATGTGCAGGTGCAGCAAGCCATTAGGAAGGCAAATAGTATGCTGGCCTTCATTACAAGAGGATTTGAGTACAGGAGTAAAGAAGTCTTACTCCAATTATATAGAGCCTTGGTGAGCCCACACCTGGAGTACTGTGTACAATTTTGGTCTCCTTACCTAAGGAAGGATATACTTGCCATAGAGGGAGTGCAACGAAGGTTCACGAGATTGATTCCTGGGATGGCGGGACTGTCGTATGAGAAGAGATTGAGTAAACTAGGCCTGTATTCTCTTGAATTCAGAAGAATGAGAGGGGATCTCATTGAAGCATACAAAATTATTACAGGGCTTGATAGGGTGGATGCTGGGAGAATGTTTCCCTTGGCTGGGGAGTCTAGAACCAGGGGCCACAGCCTCAGGATAAAGGGTAGGCTATTCAGGCCTGAGATGAGAAGAAATTTCTTCACTCAGAGGGTGGTGAATCTTTGGAATTCTCTACCCCAGAGGGTTGTGGAGGCTCAGTCATTGGGTATATTCAAAACAGAAGTCGATAGATTTCTGACTAGGAAAGGCATCAAGGGATATGGCGATAGGGCTGGTGAATGGAGTTGAGGCAGAAGATCAGCCATGATCTCATTGAATGGTGGAGCAGGCTCGAAGGGCCGAATGGCCGACTCCTGCTCCTATTTCTTATGTTCTTATGTTCTTTCGGATCAGACATTAAACTGACACCCCGTCAGGTGGACGTAAAAGATCCCATGGCACTATTTCGAAGAAGAGCAGGCGAGTTATCCCCAGTGTCCTGGGGCCAATATTTGTCCCTCAACCAACATCACTCAAACGGATAATCTGGTCATTATCACATTGCTGTTTGTGGAAGCTTACTGTGTACTTCATTGGCTGTAAAGCACTTTGGGACATCCAGTGGTTGTGAAAGGCGCTATATAAATACAAGTCTTTTTTTTATATCATGTTTTTGTTTGGAACAACAGTATTGAAAGTGCGTTGGCGTATACATATTGGCAGAGAACAAAACTGATGGAACAGTTGAAACTATTTGCTTTGACAGCCGCTAAGCTTTGATTTTTGGTTGTGTGTTCTAATTGCTTCCCTGGCGTTCTACAACCCAGGCACAAAGTTCCTTTGTGAGCTTCAAAGGGTTCATGTTGCGATACCTTCCCTGTAATGGTTCCCTACAAGTGGAAGCCAAATCGAGGTTGAATTGGGGTTGGGAAATCTGCAGAGTTAATGTACGATTCTTCCACCTCTTCACTTTCAATTTTCCACTTTGTAAAGCGCAATAAAGTGATGACTTTGTAACTGTTGTATTCATCCTAATCGATGAAAAGTTATCTATTACTGATTATTTACTATTCTAAAACAAAGTGAAAGCCCAGAGACTTTTAATAAAATTGCTTCCTCCTTTTAGTATTACTGATTTCTATTAACTCTGAAGTAGCTAGTATAAAAACATGTCACATAATCAGAAAGTTACCTGTAAAAGAAAGAAAGACTTGCATTTCTCTAGCGCCTTTCACGACCTCAGGACATCCCAAAGCACTTTACAGCCAATGAAGTACTTTTGAAGTGTAGTCACTGTTGTAATGTTGGGAACGCAGCAGCCAAATCTGCACACAGCAAGCTCCCACAAACATAATTGTGATGATGACTATATCATCTCTTTTTTTTGTGATGTTGATTGAGGGATAAATATTGGCCAGGACACCAGGGATAACTCCCCTGCTCTTCTTCGAAATATTGCCATGGGATTTTTTATGTCCACCTGAGAGGGCAGACGGGGCCTCAGTTTAACGTCTCATCCGAAAGATGGCACCTCCGACAGTGCAGCACTCCTTCAGTGCAGCACTGGAGTGTCAGCCTAGATTTTTGTGCTCAAATCTCTGGAGTGGGACTTGAACCCACAACCTTCTGACTCAGAGGCGAGAGTGCTGCCCACTGAGCCACGGCTGACAACTCATATGGTGATAATATGACTGTAGATCATTGCACTGCTCTAATTTTCTGTTCTATTGTTTTCTTTCTCATTTTTGGACCGTCTAGTTATATTTAATCCATCCAATATTATCCAATATTATTTCCTTGACTTTATATAATTGGTTAGATGTTGTGATCGGATGATGGCCACAGAAAATACTGCATTAAGTTTTACAAAGACCAACTTCAAAGGTATGAGGGAGGAATTTTAACTAAAGGTAATCATTAATTTCACCGCAGCTGTGGGCAAATAGAATACTTTCAAGGGCATTGTGGGCAGTGTGTAGGGTCCTTTAAATATGAAGATCGATGTCCGAGGACATCATCGAGCTCCGATTTCAATTTTAACTGACCTGAGCGGGGAAGCCAGCGAACTTGAGTCAGGTAAGTTTTTTTTGATTCCTGGGGTGAGAGGGTTGTCCTATGAGAAGAGATTGCGTAGATTGGGCCTATACTCTCTGGAGTTTAGAAGAATGAGAGGTGATCTCATTGAAACATATAAGATACTGAGGGGTATTGACAGGGTAGATGCTGAGAGGTTGTTTCCGCTCACTGGAGAGTAAAACTAGTGGACATAGTCTCAGGATAAGGGGTAGGCCATTTAGGACTGAGATGAGGAGGAATTTCTTCACTCAGAGGGTTGTGAATCTTTGGAATTCTCTGCCCCAGAGGATGCTGAGTCGTTAAGTATATTCAAGGCTGAGATCGATAGATTTTTGGACTCTGGGTGAATCAAGGGAGATGGAGATCGGACGGGAAAGTGGAGTTGAAGTCGAAGATCAGCCATGATCTTATTGAATGGTGGAGCAGGCTCGAGGGGCCGCATGGCCGACTCCTGCTCTTATTTCTTATGTTCTTTGTGGGCCAGGAGGAACAGGAGTGCTCCACGGGTCTCACGAGGAATGTTGAGGCCTTTCCTGCCCTGGACCATTCCCAGGAACCCAGGTCCCCACACGGAGCGCCAGCTGACAGCCAAGGGCCGCCTGAATTTCCGCAGGCTGGAAGCCGCTTCCCAGCAGCTATTCTTGTAGTGTATCCTTTATCTTTAATAGCTGTCGGGACTCTGCATTTCATAGAAACCAATGCCTTGAATACTATTAGTGGAATTCTGACCCGCCATCTTACGGCATGATGGAGATTTATTATTGCTTATTGTGTTTTTGAATGATCTCACACACGTTTAGAATATAAGAAATAGAAGCAGGAGTCAGCCATTCAGCCCTTCGAGCCTGCTCCGCCGTTCAATAAGATCACGGCTGATCTTCGACCTCAACTCCCCTTTCCTGCCCGATCCCCATATCCCTTGATTCCCTTAGTGCCCAAAAATCTATCGATCTCAGCCTTGAATATACTCAACGACTGAGCATCTACAGCCCTCTGGGGTAGAGAATTCCAAAGATTCACCACCCTCTGAGTGAAGAAATTCCTCTTCATCTCAGTCTTAAATGACCGATCCCTTATCCTGAGACTGTGACCCCTGGTTCTAGACTCTCCAGCCAGGGACATATCCTCTCAGCGTCTACCCTGTCAAGCCCTATAATGATTTCATACGTTTCAATTAGATCACCTCTCATTCTTCTAAACTCCAGAGAATACAGGCCGATTCTATATTAATGGGATGGCGATTAAAATTATGACCAATTCCCTCTATTGATCTTGTTTACACCTAATCACGTTTTTCTCTGTAACAGGGAACATTGTCATCCTATAAGAGTGCATGCCATGAGAAGCCACAAGGCAACATTAGGCAGAAAGCAATGGGACAGGATGCAGCCTTACTTATGAGTTAATAGACACCATTTTAATGAGAACGTTCACTGAAAGGGAATATTTGTTCAGACATTGATTCATTCCCTATTCACCTCACTGGAAAGAGTCCATAAACTTGAGCTCATCCCAAACTCGGCTGCCCGTGTCCTAACTCGCACCAAGTCCCGTTCACCCATCACCCCGTGCTCGCTGACCTACATTGGATCCCAGTTAAGCAACGCCTCGATTTTAAAATTCTCATCCTTGTTTTCAAATCCCTCCATGGCCTCGCCCCTCCCTATCTCTGTAATCTCCTCCAGCCCCACAACCTCCCGAGATATCTGCGCTTCTCTAATTCTGCCCTCTTGAGCATCCCTGATTATAATCGCTCCACCATTGGCGGCCATGCCTTCAGCTGCCTATGACCTAAACTCTGGAATTCCCTCCCTAAACCTCTCCACCTCTCTACCTCTCTTCCCTCCTTTAAGACACTCCTTAAAACCTACCTCTTTGACCCCTCTGCCCTAATTTCTCCTTATGTGGCTCAATGTCAAATTTTGTTTGATAACGCTCCTGTGAAGCACCTTGGGAAGTTTTGCTGTGTTAAAGGCGCTATATAAATGCAAGTTGTTGTTGTTGTTGCATTTTAGCCACAATTCATAGTTCATGTACAGTTAACCAAAAATTTGTGATCAGTACTGATTAGGTTTTCTTATGAGCAAAAATACAACTAGCAAAACTTTTGTATAATTCTTGTTATGGGCATGCAATGTATTCATTCCTGTGGACTTAAGAATTATTTTTTAATTCATTCACGGGATGTGGACGTCACCAGCAAGGCCGGCATTTATTGTCCATCCCTAATTGCCCTCATGAAGGTGGTGGTGAGCCGCCTTCTTGAATATAACTGAGTGGTTTGCTAGTGGCCATTTCAGAGGACAGTTAAGAGTCAACCACATTGCTGTGGGTCTGGAGTCACGTATAGGCCAGACCGGGTAAGGGCGGCAGATTTCCTTCCCTAAAGGACATTAGTGAACCAGATGGGTTTTTACAACAATCCGGTAGTTTCATGGTCACCATTACTGATACTGGCTTTTTAATTCCAGATTTTTATTTAATTAACTGAATTTAAATTCCCCAGCTGCCGTGGTGGGATTTGAACAACACAGATCATTAGTCCAGGCCTCTGGATTACTAATAACATAACCACGATGCTACCGTACCCCGTTTTGTTAGTTTTATATTCTCTCATCACTCAGAGAAATTTTTATGTTAGACGTCGATTAATTACGTTAATTCTTTGGCGAGCATGATGAAAAGCGTGGCACTGTGAACTGAAATAATTATTACATAGTAGGGTTAAAAATAATAATCAGATAGAACAATTTCATCAGCTAAGGTGTTGTCATTTAGAGATGGTTGCTGAACATTATGTAGACATCAGAAAGTTAGTCTGAATTAAAGGGTCGCTGTTCAGTAAATATTTCATTCTTGAGCTCTCCCCATGGTTCATGTGCAAATGCAGCATATGATGTAGCACGAAGCATACACTTCAAGAAGATGACAGGTTAAATCCTCAGTCTGTGCTGAGTTAACTGACCTCAGTTAGTTTCAGCTGTGGCTCAGTGGGCAGCACTCTCACCTCTGGGTCAGAAGGTTGTGGTTCAAGTCCTGCTCCAGAGACTTGGACACAAAATCTATGCTGACACTCGAGTGCTGCACTGTCGGAGGTGCCGTCTTTCAGATGAGACGTTAAATCTAGGCCTCATCTGCATTCTCGGGTGGACGTAAAAGATCCCACGGCACTATTCGAAGAAGAACAGGGGAGTTCTCCCCGGTGTCCTGTGGCCAATATTTATCCCTCAATCAACATCACTAAAACAGATTATCTGGTCATGATCACATTGCTGTTTGTGGGAGCTTGCTGTGCACAAATTGACAGCTGTGTTTCCTACATTACAACAGTGACTACACCTCAAAAAAGTACTTCATTGGCTGTAAAGCGCTTTGGGACGTACTGAGGTCGTGAAAGGCGCTATAGAAATGCAAGTCTTGGGTTTTTTTTTTCTTTCGCAGTTATGGCAGCAGTTGGGCCTCTGTACCCTGGACTAGGAGGGTAAAAACCAGCCAAGGTTTGCAGTGATCGGTAGCCAGTGACACATGCAGCAAAGTCGCGCACGTAGACATTGGATGAGGGTAGCATCAGGCTCGACCAAAATGGTGAATAATGAAAAGGTCTGTTGATATTCGCAGCCTACGCTGACAGATGAGACAGGGTCACTTTGTTAAATTAAAGTAGGGCTGTTGGGATCCAGGGAAACGTACCCCACCCTGAGCCAGAGCAGCTGGGGAGAAAATTGGAAATTAATGAAAATATTCCTTTCCATATCAACATATGAATGTTGCATAAACATAGTTTTCCACTTGTGTTTATAGAAAGAGTAGTTTCTGCTCCCCCGTCCAAAATTCTCCCACATATCCATCTGGCTCTCTCTAATTGGTGGGGCAGGATGATCCCAGCCTGCACACACTTCATGGATGAGCAGGTTGGGAAGGGGAAGGTTCAAGCCCGCCTCTCTTCTCCAACAGAGCTAGAGCTGGTTATGACTGACAAACTTCCCTCGAAGCGAATTCTGACTGAGAACATATTTTATCATTTAACTAATTACAAGGTTTATATGCAGGTGTTCCATTTGTCCACATGGAAGAGCGTATAAGATGTGCGGCAGTCAATATCAAAGCAAAATGTTAAATGCAAATGGGAATAATAAGAATTGCTCATTGCCTTATTAAGGAACGCAGCGCCAACACTTCAGGAGGTTTGCGATCGCATCAGGTGATGTTGATAGGACTCATGTAAACGGGAAACCGATGGAATAGACTATTTTGCTATTCAGCTCACTAACTGATTCAAGAGTGCAAGCCCCACATGGTCCCTGCATCGTGCTATCTGAAGAATTGGGTTGCATACAGAACTGACCACAAGTGCATGACCAGAATCTGTCCCAGCTGTTGAACAAATCTGTTAACCCATTTGAACATATGAGTGAATGAAAGGATATACAACAGGGAATAGTGATGAGAAGACTACAAAATGATATTGGGCCAGGTTTGTAGTCTGGCGTCAAGATGTGATTTTTTTTCAGCTAATATTGTGTACTTAGAGATTCATTTATACTACATAATTAGTCTGGGTATTTATTTCTTCTGTGGAACTTCACGTTGCTTTGTTCTGCGGTCAGCTCAAGATTCACACTGTAACTTCAGTGTCACTGCAAAGTGAAGCCATTGTGCACTGATGCCACAACTGCAGTGTAAATACAGACATAGTTATACTGTTTTATTAACAAAAATATTTGAAATTGTTCCAACTTAGAGGAAATCTTTGCGTAAATTTTCACAAAATTTGCAGATGACACAAAACTTGGAAAACAGTGAGGAGGAGAGTGATAGACTTCAAGAAGACATAGACAGGCTGGTGAAATGGGCGGACACATGGCAGATGAAGTTTAACGCAGCAAAGTGCGAAGCGATACATTTTGGTAGGAAGAAAAAGGAGAGGCAATAGAAACTAAAGGGTACAATCCTAAAGGGGGTGCACGAACAGAGAGACCTGGGGGTATGTGTGCACAAATCGTTGAAGGTGGCAGGGAAGGATGAGAAAGCGGTTAAAAAAGTATACGGGATCCTGGGCTTCATAAATAGAGGTCATGATGCGGAGATGCCGGTGTTGGACTGGGGTGGACAAAATTGAGAGGTCGCACAACACCAGGTTATAGTCCAACAGTTTTATTTGAAATCACAAGCTTTCGGAGCTATCGATCGCCCCTTCCTCAGGTGAAGTAGAGAAATACAGACTCGACAAAGCATATATAGATAGAGAACAATGCATGTGTAGTTGTCTGCAATTGTAAGGTACACATGCATTGTTCTCTATCTATATATGCTTTGTCGAGTCTGTATTTCTCTACTTCACCTGAGGAAGGGGCGATCGATAGCTCCGAAAGCTTGTGATTTCAAATAAAACTGTTGGACTATAACCTGGTGTTGTGCGACCTCTCAATTTCATAAATAGAGGCATAGAGTACAAAAGCAAGGAAGTTATGATGAACCTTTATAAAACACTGGTTCGGCCTCAACTGGAGTATTGTGTCCAATTCTGGGCACCGCATTTTAGGAAGGACGTGAAGGCCTTAGAGAAGGTGCAGAAGAGATTTACAAGAATGGTTCCAGGGATGAGGGACTTCAGTTACGTGGAAAGACTAGAGAAGCTGGGGTTGTTCTCCTTAGAGCAGAGAAGATTGAGAGGAGATTTGATAGAGGTGTTCAAAATCATGATGGGTCCAGACAGAGTAGATAGATAGAAACTGTTCTCATTGGCAGAAGGGTGGAGAACCAGAGGACACAGATTTAAGGTGATTGACAGAAGAACCAAAGGAGACATGAGGAAAAACTTTTTTATGCAGCGCGTGGTTAGGATCTGGAATGCACTGCCTGAAAGGGTGGTGGAGGCAGATTCAATTATGGCTTTCAAAAGGGAATTGGATAAGTACCTGAAGGAAAAAAAATTGCAGGGCTACAGGGAAAGGGCGGGAGAGTGGGACTAGCTGAAGTGCTCTTGCAGAGAGCCGGCACGGGCTCGACGGGCCGAATGGCCTCCTTCTGTGCTGTGACCATTCTATGATTCTAAAAAGTGTTGTAATGATGTGTGATAATACAAGACAATGTTACTGACTACAACATCACAGAATCATAGAATCATAGAAATTTACAGCACAGAAGGAGGCCATTCAGCTCATCTTGTCCGTACCGGCCGACAAAGAGATATCCACCCTAATCCCACTTTCCAGCTCTTGGTCCATAGCCCTGTAGGTTACAGCACTTCAAGTGCATATCCAAGTATTTTTAAATGTGATGAGGGTTTCTGCCTCTACCACCCTTTCAGGCAGTGAGTTCCAGACCCCCACCACCCCCTGGGTGAAAACATTTCTCCTCAAATCCCCTATAAACCTCCTACCAATTACTTTAAATCTATGTCCTCATGTTATTGACCCTTCTGCTAAGGGAAACAGTTCCTTCCTATCCACTCTATCTAGGCTCCTCATAATTTTATACACCTCAATTTGGTCTCCCCTCAGCCTCCTCTGTTCCAAAGAAAACAACCCCAGCCTATCCAATCTTTCCTCATAGCCAAAATTCCCCAGCCCAGGCAACATCCATGTAAATCTCCTCTGTACCCTCTCTAGTGCAATCACATCCTTCCTGTAATGTGGGGACCAGAACTGCACGCAGTATTCTAGCTGTGGCCTAACTAGTGTTTTATACAGTTCAAGCATAATCTCCCTGCTCTTGTATTCTATGCCTCGGCTATTAAAGGCAAGTATCCCATATGCCTTCTGAACCACCTTATCTACCTATCCTGCTACCTTCAGGGATCTGTGGACATGCACTTCAAGGTCCCTCTGATCCTCTGCACTTCTCAGTGTCCTACTATTTATTGTGTATTCCCTTGCCTTGTTAGCCCTCCCCAAATGCATTACCTCACACTTCTCCGGATTGAATTCCATTTGCCACTGTTCTGCCCACCAGACCAGTCCATTGATATCTTCCTGCAGTCTGCAGCTTTCTTCTTCATTATCAACCACACGGCCAATTTTTGTATCATCTGCAAACTTCTTAATCATACTTCCTACATTCAAGTCCAAATCATTGATATATAACACAAAAAGCAAAGGACCCAGTACTGAGCTCTGCGGAACCCCACTGGAAACAGCCTTCCAGTCACAAAATCACCCTTCGACCATTACCCTTTGTTTCCTGCCTCTGAGCCAATTTTGGATCCAACTTGCCACTTTGCCTTGGATCCCATGGGCTTTTACTTTCATGACCAGTCTGCCATGCCGTACCTTATCAAAAGCCTTGTTAAAATCCATATAGACTACATCAAACGCACTACCCTCATCGACCCTCCTTGTTACCTCCTCAAAAAATTCAGTCAAGTTAGTCAGACACGACCTTCCCTTAACAAATCCATGCTGACTGTCCTTGATTAATTTGTGTCTTTCTAAATGAAGATTTATCCTGTCCCTCAGAATTTTTTCCAATAATTTTCCTACCACCGAGGTTAGGCTGACTGGCCTGTAATTACTCGGTCTATCCCTTTCTCCCTTTTTAAACAACGGTACCACGTTAGCAGTCCTCCAGTCCTCCAGCACCATACATGTAGCCAGAGAGGATTGGAAAATGATGGTCAGAGCCTCTGCTATTTGCTCTCTTACTTCTCTTAACAGTCTGGGATACATTTCATCCGGGCCTGGACATTTATCCACTTTCAAAGATGCTAAACCCTTTAATACTTCCTCTTTCACTATGTTTATTTCATCTAATAATTTCACACTCCTCCTCCCTGATCGCAATGTCTGCATCGTCCCTCTCTTTTGTGAAAACAGACGCAAAGTATTCATTAAGAACCATACCCATGACTTCCGCCTCCACACACTGGTTACCTTTATGGTCCCTAATAGGTCCTACTCTTACTTTAGTTATCCTCTTGCTCTTAATGTATTAGTCCTCAGTATATGAAGAGAGAGCCTGTTAATGAGGCAGCGAACATAAGGAAAGAGGCTTCATTATGGAGGAAGAGTTAAAGAAGCGAGTGAAGGCGTTTGGTTACATCAAGGGTCAAATAGTAGATGGAGACGGAAGCAAATAATTTTTTTCTGCTCACCAATGTGAGGGATGTTAAGAATTGGAACATTATTTTAGCAAAAGAAAAAGCAGAGTTTTGCTTTAAATTGTAACAATTTCAAATTGATAGTGGAACAAGGACAGCTGTAAAATGGAGAGCTAGTCTACTTATTGCTTCTCATTGAATTCAATCTTCTATTGCAGCCTCTATCCTGGTCAGATTTTGGTTTCCAGAAACACTCCAACACAATACTTTGTTTAAAAAGTTCTCAAAAGCAAGTTTATGTATTTTCAATGGAATGAAAATATTACCCGGTAGCACACATACTTTTTCTCTTCCTCCTGCATATTTTCTCCTTTCCATTTTCCTTTTCTGAAGGCATTGACTCCTTGCTGGATGTCTTGCAATAGCTTGTTCAAGTACTCATTCTTCACCAGTGAGCCAGATGAGTGTCAGCAGGCCATTGAATTGCACGAGGCAACACCGCTGCATCTGAATACTAGATTGAATCCTGGGATGAGAGGGTTGTCCTATGAGGAGAGATTAAGTAGATTGGGCCTATACTCTGGAGTTTAGAAGAATGAGAGGTGATCTCATTGAAACATATAAGATTCTGAGGGGGCTTGACAGGGTAGATGCTGAGAGATTGTTTCCCCTGGCTGGAGAGTCTAGAACTAGGGGTCACAGTCTCAGGATAAGTGGTCGGCCATTTAAGACTGAGATGAGGAGGAATTTCTTCACTCAGAGGGTTGTGAATCTTTGGAATTCTCTGCCCCAGAGGGCTGTGGATGCTCAGTCATTGAGTCTATTCAAGATTGAGATCGATAGATTTTTGGACTCTAGGGGAATCAAGGGATATGGAGATCGGTCAGGAAAGTGGAGTTGAGGTCGAAGATCAGCCATGATCTTATTGAATGGCGGAGCAGGCTCGAGGGGCCGTATGGCCGACTCCTGCTCCTATTTCTTATGTTGTTTTATTCTTATGAACCTGTCCTCACTGGACACACACACTTAGGACCAGGAACCCATCTCATTTTCCCCTTCCTAATCCAGGAGTGCTGAGACCAATTGTAGCATTCCTATCATTGCCTCAGCACAGATCGGGGATGGGGAGACTGGTGTCCTAGTCTGGATGGCTCAGCTACCCACTGCCATAACCAGTTAAACCAGCTCAGAGGCATTTATACATCTTACCACACTTGCAACAGCTTCACATTCCAATTCTCTTTGCCCGCCAACCCTGTAATGCTCACGCAGGGCCAAACAAACATCTGTCCACAATATACTCCTGTATCCAGATGTGCATTGCCTGTGGTGTCATGTGGAATAAAAAATGAAAAGTATCAGTCACACAGGAGAGCAGCTCACAGGGCAGAATTTCAGTGACCACGGAAACTTTTAAAGGGGTAGATTCCTAACATTTTGGCTGAACAAGTGTAGCCATGGTCAGCAGCTGCAGGTGAAAACGATCTGCGAATATACCCCTAGCACAAACAGAATCCGCAATACTTTTCTGATTGGCGCAAGTTTTCCTGCAACCAAATCAATAAAAACTTTAGCACCATCCACTTCGCTATGTCTCACCACATCTCCTCCCGACCTTCTACGTATCCTCCATCTCCTCCGAAGCATCGTCACGGGAGGTCCGCTCGTTAAAGAAACAGATTTATAATAAAATACTCGGGAAAGTCAAACTTTTGCCTCTTAGACTCCCTCGGAGGTCATAGAGTCATACAGCACAGAAAGAGGCCCTTCGGCCCATCGTGTCCACGCCGGCCATCAAGCCCTGTCTATTCTAATCCCATTTTCCAGCACTTGGTCCATAGCCTTGTATGCTATGGCGTTTCAAGTGCTCATCTAAATGCTTCTTGAATGTTGTGAGGGTTCCTGCCTCTACCACCCTTTCAGGCAGTGAGTTCCAGATTCCAACCACCCTCTGGGTGAAAAAGTTTTCCCTCAAATCCCCTCTAAACCTCCTGCCCCTTACCTTGAAACTATGCCCCCTGGTTATTGACCCCTCTACCAAGGGGAAAAGTTCCTTTCTATCTACCCTATCTATGCCCCTCATAATTTTGTACACCTCAATCAGGTCCCCCCTCAGCCTTCTCTGCTCTAAGGAAAACAACCCCAGCCTGTCCAGTCTCTCTTCATAGCTGAAGTGCTCCAGCCCAGGTAACATCCTGGTGAATCTCCTCTGCACCCTCTCCAATGCAATCACATCCTTCCTATAGTGTGGCGACCAGAACTGCACACAGTATTCCAGCTATGGCCTAACTAGCGTTTTGTACAGCTCCATCATAACCTCCCTGCTCTTATATTCTATGCCTCGGTTAATGAAGGCAAGTATCCCATATGCCTTTTTAACCACCTTATCTACCTGTCCTGCTGCCTTAAGGGATCTATGTACAAGCACACCAAGGTCTCTCTGATCCTCTGTCCTTCCTAGGGTCCTACCATTCATTGTGTATTCCCTTGCCTTGTTAGTCCTCCCAAAATGCATCACCTCACACTTTTCAGGGTTAAATTCCATTTGCCACTCTAGGTGCCAGTAAGAACAAATTTCCTGTTCCCTCTGACTTGGTTTGGCATTTTGATTATTTGTGGAGCTGTGGCATAAAATCATACATGGCGAAAGAATCTTTTGATCCACAAAATAATATTTGTGGAAAAAACACACATTACAAAGAGAACACATGGCTGACAGCTGAGAATATGATTTTTATACCACTCACGAACCTAACTCATAATTAGGAACCTCTAGATTGTTTGATACATATAAGTTAGGCATATATGATGATATCAATGACAAGCATGTGAGCCTTGATGTTGATGCCTGAGGCGCAAGTTTCTGCAGAAAAATAAACAACCAGACATAGTTTGACGACTGTACATACTGCCATATAAGGCGAGAAATGTAGGTCACAATTTGGTGTTTTGAAAATAGGAGCGAGGTTCACCTTCATGCAAATGGTATGCTGGCCTTAATTACAAGAGGATTTGAGTATAAGAGTAAAGACGTCTTACTGCAATTATATAGGGCCCTGGTGAGACCACACCTGGAGTACTGTGTACAGTTTTGGTCTCCTTACCTAAGGAAGGATATACTTGCCATAGAGGGAGTGCAACGAAGGTTCACCAGACTGATTCCTGGGATGGGGGGATTGTCCTATGACGAGAGATTGAGTAGACTAGGCCTATATTCTCTAGAGTTTAGAAGAATGAGAGGTGATCTCATTGAGTCATACAACATTCTTACAGGGCTTGACTGGGTAGATGCTGGGAGGATGTTTCCCCTGGCTGGGGAGTCTAGAACCAGGGGTCACAGTCTCAGGATAAGGGGTCGGCCATTTAGGACTGAGATAAGGAGAAATTTCTTCACTCAGAGGGTGGTGAATCTTTGGAATTCTCTACCCCAGAGGGCTGTGGAGGCTCAGTCATTGAGTATATTCAAGACAGAGGTCAATAGATTTTTGAATATTAAGGGAATCAAGGGATATGGGGATAGTGCAGGAAAGTGGAGATGAGGTAGAAGATCAGCCACGCTCAAAGGGCCAAATGGCCTACTCCTGCTCCTATTTCTTATGTTCTTATGT
Source organism: Squalus acanthias (assembly GCA_030390025.1). Taxonomy (NCBI): domain Eukaryota; kingdom Metazoa; phylum Chordata; class Chondrichthyes; order Squaliformes; family Squalidae; genus Squalus; species Squalus acanthias. Next base: position 119,346,312 of record CM059434.1, read on the forward strand.
AAGTCCCCCACTGCCCTCTCTTTGCTTCTGGTCTTCTGATCCAAAGGCGACATGAGGAAAAATGTTTTTATGCAGCAAGCGGTTGGGATCTGGAATGCACTGCCTGATAGGGTGGTGGAGGCAGATTCAATCATGGCTTTCAAAAGGGAATTGGATAAATACCTGAAGGAAAAAAATTTGCAAGGCTACTGGGAAAGGGCGGGGGGAGTGGGACTAGCTGAAGTGCTCTTGCAGAGAGCCGGCACGGGCTCGATGGGCCGAATGGCCTCCTGCTGTAACCATTCCATGATTCTATTCTACGGTCTCCTTACTGCTCTATTTCATTCTGCCTCTGCGACCGTCTCATTCTCTGCTCCCAGTCTCCTGCACCCCTCTCGCTTTCTGTTCCCAGTCTCCCTGTAGCTCTCTGTCCCCATTCATCCTCTGCCCTCTTACTCTCTGTTCCTGGTCTGTCTTCCCCATTACAGTTGTTCTGGTGCGAAGTGGCAGGCCTTCGAACAATCAACAGCCATTAAAATCAAATTTCACGCTGTCCTTGGAGTTACCACATGCGCTGCAGAGAAGGGAAAGTTTGACTATAATCGGCCGGATTTTGCGGTGGGTAATAACAGTGAACAGACACCGTTCGCCGTTATTACCCCTCTGAAACTGACCGCAACTTCAGGATGTAGCGCATGCGCATCCTAATGCGGAAATCCTGAAGTTGCCGTCAGTCGTTCACTGCTCCGACACTGGCTGCGCTGTGGATCAACCCCCCCACCCACCCCCCCCCCCCCACCATAGCTGGCAATCAGTGAAATCAGTGAAACTGACGAAAACTTGGGCTTTTCCGCGGTAATATCGCTGTTAAGCAAAAAGTTAGACCGTGTTGGATTAGATGTAACTGGGGTTCTAACAGCGTATTGACTGCTAAACAAAGGTTACGGCTCTGAAAAACTCATTTTAATTTTGTGGAGTGTCAAATGTCTCCATTTGAATAAACATTACAATTTTAAAGAAATTTTGTTCATCTTTATTTCAGGTTTACCTATTCCCCGTGTGAGAGCCGCAATCTTTGTTTTGCTCTCTAACATTTTTTTTAAAAGTCTGAATAAAAGCAACTTCTTCACTTCCTGGTTCCTGGTCTGTGAGAATTCTGCATTGTGATTGGCTGCTTAGACAGCTTATTGACGTCACAACAGCTCGCGTTAGGGATTCCCCATTAACTCACACACTGATCTCAACTGAAGGTCGGAAAAGCCGAACTTTTCGCCTTTGCTTCGCCGCTGACTGCAAATTACGGGCCAAAAATGTGAGGTAAGTGTTCCGAGCTCTGCAACTGCTTTGCACCAAGATGGTCGGAGATTCAAGGCCAGAAGCAGAGAGATAGAAGACACAGGAGACTGGGAGCAGACAATGACAGGGCAAGGGGGACACTAGGAGCAGAGAGAGGTGGAGGAACCGGGGGAGGAGACAACTTAGGATTTCAATGAGAACTTCTGCAGAAATTTGAATCCACTGCTGTTGGAAGGCAAGATCGCTACTGTTTGAATGCTGGTTTTTGCTGGAAAATGCATAAGTTTATAGGTGCAAACAACAGGATTAATGTTCAGTCAAGTATCCAGCATGTGTTCCAGAATCCTTGCTCTTTCTACTTCAGGTTTTAAAATATTCCAACATTAGGAAGAAAAAGAGAACGGAACTGAAGCTCGTGCACTCTTTCTCAGTGGGTCCTCAGTTCTTTGCATTTGAACCTAAGAAAGACTTGCATTTCTATAGCGCCTTTCACGACCACCGGACGTCCCAAAGCGCTTTACAGTCAATGAAGTACTTTTGGAAGTGTAGTCACTGTTGTAATAGCAGCAACCAGTTTGCTCACAGCAAGCTCCCACAAACAGCAACGTGATAATGACCAGATAACCTGTTTTAGTGATGATCATTTGAGGGATAAATATTGGCCCGGACACCAGGGATAACTGCCCTGCTCTTCTTTGAAATAGTGTCATGGGATCATTTACATCCACCTGAGAGAGCAGACAGGGCCTCGGTTTAACATCTCATTTGAAAGACGTCACCTTGGACAATGCGGCATTCCCTCAGCACTGCACTGGAGTGTCAGCCTAGATTTTTATGTTCAAGTCTCTGGAATGAGATTTAGAACCCACAACCTTCTGACTCACAGGCAAGGGTGCTACCCACTGAGCCACGGCTGATATTGAAACTAGGGGGGTAAATCTCCTCGTAGCTTCTCCTATTCTTCTGCCAAACCTTCAGTGGGAGTTTATTGGCCAAATAACCTGAGACAGTAAATGGATGCCAAACCATAGGTGATACTAAGAAGGGTGAACAAAAGTTTACATAGGATTACATAGGATATACGGCACAGAAACAAGCCATTCGGCCCAACCAGTCTATGCCGGTGTTTATGCTCCACTCGAGCCTCCTCCCGTCTTTCCTCATCTAACTCTATCAGCGTAACCCTCTATTCCCTTCTACCTCATGTGCTTATCTAATCGCCCCTTAAATGCATCTATACTATTTGCCTCAACCACTCCCTGTGGTAGCGAGTTCCACATTCTCACCACTCTCTGGGTAAAGAAGTTTCTTCTGAATTCCCTATTGGATTTCTTGGTGACTATCTTATATTGATGGCCTCTAGTTTTGCTCTTCCCCACAAGTGGCGACCAGAATTGCACAGTACTCCAAGTGTGGTCTAACCAAGGTTCGATACAAGTTTAGCATAACTTCCCTACTTTTCAATTCTATACCTCTAGAAATAAACCCTAGTGCTTGGTTTGCTTTTTTTATGGCCTTGCTAACCTGTGTCGCAACTTTTACTGATTTGTGTATTTGTACTCCGAGATCCCTTTGTTCCTCCACCCCATTTAGATTCTTATTTTCCAAGTAACATGTGATCTCCCTATTTTTCTTACCAAAATGTAATACCTCACATTTATCTGTGTTGAATTTCATTTGCCAATTTCCCATTTGCTTGGTCAAAGAGGTCGCTTTTCAGGAGGCTCTTAAAGTAGGAGAGAGAGAGGAGGAGCAGTGGAGGAGTTTAAGGAGGGAATTCTAGAACATGGGGTCTCGATGGCTGAAGGTGTGTGCAGGTTAATTTGCCTGCCATTGATAGTGACAACCCTATGATATCCTTGCAGGAATGTATTGAAATTCAGTCACTGCCCTGCCCTGCGCCCCCCCCCCTACCACCGGGTATTTGTAACCTACAGAGTTTCTCAGACAAGCAGGTCCACCTCACCTTGCAGTAGCTGTTTGGAGGGTAATGCCAGTGGCTACCAACCCTCCTCTGCTGCAACCTCGCCTGCTTGGCCTCCCTCCACTCCTCCTGTAAGATGACGTTAATATAGCAGGATTCCCGTTGGGAAGCCCACTATCCATATATGGCAGGGCCAGAACGTTTGGCACAAGCAACTAAATGGACCAAGAAAATGGGAGGCGAAGAAAACAACCAATTACAAGTGATCTTTCCAAACCATCGCTGTGATTTCTCCTGGCCCTTTAAGTCTTCATTTCTGCCTTGAATAGCTGCTTAGTAATCTGGGACACCCCTGGGTATCTACACGATGGAGGTCAAATCCAGCATAAAGGCCAGGAAATAGCAAAAAATGTTGAAACAAAACTTCCTGGTAGGGGCTTCCTGTGTTGCGCAAAACACCTTCCAAAAATTTGTGTGAGGCTGGAGATTGAGGACAACCGATCTCTGCCCAAATAGCAAACAAGGGAATCTTCCCTCGATTTGACTTGACTATTCCAATGCACTCTCGGCCAGCCTCCCACCTTCTACCCTTTGTAAACTTGAGGTCATCCAAAACTCTGCTGCCCCTGTCCTAACTCGCACCAAGCCTCGTTCATCCATATATTGGGCCAATGGTTTTACTGGCACTGAGGACACACTGCTCGCTGACCTACATTGGCTCCTGGTTAAGCAACGCCTCGATTTAAAATTCTCATCCTTGTTTTCAAATCCCTCCATGGCCTCGCCCCTCCCTATCTCTGTAATCTCCTCCAGCCCCACAATCCACCGAGATATCTGCGCTCCTCTAATTCTGGCCTCTTGAGCATCCCTGATTTTAGTCGCTGCACCACTGGCGGCCGTGCCTTCAGCTGCCGAGGCCCTAAGCTCTGGAATTCCCTCCCTAAACCTCTCCGCCTCTCTACCTCTCCTTCCTCCTTTAAGACGCTCCTTAAAACCTACCTCTTTGACCAAGCTTTTGGTCACCTGTCCTAATATCTCCTTATGTGGCTCGGTGTCAAAACTTTTTTTATAACACTCCTGTGGGACGTTTTACTACGTTAAAGGTGCTATATAAATACAAGTTGTTGTTGTTGTTGATTTGTCTTTGGCATCACTAAAGCCAGTGTAGGCTTTGGCTGGATTGTGTTAAGCGGTCATTAGCAACACTATCCAAAACCAAACAACTGCTAATGGCTGATTGCAATCAGCCTGCTAAAAATAATTGCTCTTATTTCATAACAGTGTGTCCTCAGTGCCAGTAAAACCATTGGCCCAATATATGGAAATGTGACTGGATTCAATTTACATTGCAGAACCACACAAATAGTATTGGTAAACCAACGGTAAATCAGCCTTTAATTTGGATTGTGTTCACGAAGCAGTTCTTTGTAAACAGACTTTATAATTATCTGTTTACCAATACAAATCAGGACCGTGTTTTCAGAGGCAAGTGAATTGTTTGCTATTTGGACCCATTTTATCGGATAGTAAACACAACGCATTCAGACTAGGTTGGGGTCTCGAAGAAGAGAAAAATACATTTATAGAAGGCTCTGCATTTGTTGAAATGTCTCAAAGTGCTCCAGGCAGTGAATTACTTTTGGAGCACACTAATGGTTATAGAATCATAGAATCACAGAATAGTACAGCACAGGAAAAGACTATTTGGCCCATCGAGTCTGCGCCGGCTCTTTCGAAGAGCAATCCAGTTAGTCCCACTCGCCCCGCTCTTTCCCCATATCCCTGCAATTTTTTCTCCTTCAAGTATTTATCCAATTCCCTTTTGAAGGCTACTATTGAATCTGTATCCACCGCCCTATCAGGCGGTCCTTTCCTCATGTCGCCTCTGGTTCTTTTGCCAATCACCTTCAATCTGTGTCCTCTGGTTATCGACCCTTCAGCCATTGGAAACAGTTTCTCTTTATTTACTCTATCTAAACCCTTCATGATTTTAAACACCTCTCTCAAATCTCCTATTAGCCTTCTCTGCTCTAAGGAGAACAACCCCAGCTTCTCCAGTCTATCCACGTAACTGTAATCCTCATCCCTGGAACCATTCCAGTAAATCTCTTATGAAGGCAAACATGGCAGCCATTCCAAGTCAGCAACATTCCACAAACAGCAACGAAGTGATTGATCTGCTAATTTATTTTTTGTGATATTTATTGAGTGAGGAATGATGGCCAGGCTAGCAGGGCATCTCCTTATGAGGAGTACAAGGGGCTCTTTAACATCCTACCTAAAGAGGCAGGCAGGAACTGAGTTCAGCATCTTGTCTGAAGGATGGACTATGCTGTCAACAGAGTGCCAGTTACTCGGTGATTTCTGATCGGTTTATCTCGACTGATGCCATGGGGGTAGCGGTGGCGGGTGTGCGAGGTTCTGACACGCAGGTATTTTGTGTGACAAACACCACTGCCAGCGCAAAGACTTTCTCATATCTTACCACTCGCTGAGGCTTGACAGAAAAATAAAAATTGAGAAACGCAGGAAAATATTTGGCTGAATCCTATTCCTTTTGTACGCAATAAAATGGCACAAGTGTTGCACTTCATGACACTAACTCGTTGCGCCATGATGCAGATATGTTGCCTTCTTCCCCTTTCTCGCGTACTTGAGGCACAGGAAGGAGAAGTTAACAATTACATGAATGACCTGAGCGCCATTAACTCAATTTTATTAGTGTTCTGGTGATTTGTTTGTCATGACCATCACAGTGTAAAATGCTCCACTCCTCAGTAAATCTTTGGAAATTCTTTGATCTAATGGTTCAGCCACCCAGGGTTGCTTTCAGCTCGTCTCAGCTTCCTTTTTTTTAATCACAGGAATGAAATGTTCTGACCATTTGTGCTGTGGGATGCCAGGCTATTGTTCCACCTCCCCCTTACCCACTTCAACACACCAGTGTGAAAGTGTGAAGTAAGTACTGTACATAGTAATCACCAGACTGATACCTGGGATGGCAGGAATGACGTATGAAGAGAGATTGGGTCGATTGGGCTTGTATTCGCTAGAGTTTAGAAGAATGAGAGGGGATCTCATTGAAACTTATAAAATTCTAACAGGACTAGACAGACTAGATGCAGGAAGGATGTTCCCGATGGCGGGGGAGTCCAGAACCAAGGGTCACAGTCTAAGGATAAGGGGTAAGCCATTTAGGACTGAGATGAGAAGGAATTTCTTCACCCAGAGAGTGGTGAACCTGTGGAATTCTTTACCACACAAGGCAGTTGAGGCCAATTCATTAAATATATTCAAGAAGGAGTTAGATATATTTCTTAAGGCTAAAGGGATCAAGGGATATGGGGAGAAAGCAGGGACAGGGTACTGAATTTGGATGATCAGCCATGATCTCATTAAATGGCGGAACAGGCTCGAGGGGCCGAATGGCCTACTCCTGCTCCTATCTTCTATGTTTCTATGGGCTGGATTTTGATACTGGGGCGGGTTGGGGTCGTGTCATCCGCATTTCGTGTTATCCACCCGACTGCAATTGGATGTGGGAGATTGATGCGATTTTCACCTAATTGGGCAATTGAGTTCCAGCATGTGGGAACCCATGAACCAATTAATGGTTTCAGTCTGAAAGTCGCCTCTGATGATGTCATCATTGATGCTGCATTGAAGGTCAGAGACTGCCTGGCCTTTGCTGTGAGAGGACCTGGATGCAAAATGAACAGCAGCTCTATGAGAGAGAGAGAGAGAGAGAGAAATTTTTTGTTGCTCCACCACTCCCAGATGCCAGCCAGCCACTCACTGATACTCAGCGCAGCCACTGATATTCAGCTATCCACATGTGCTCCCGCCAGGTTTCACAATCGTGTTTCAGAACAGGCGTGCTTCACGTAGAACAAGGGTTAAAATCACAAAGGCCTTTCAAAATGGCATTATAGAGGCAATTTAGTGCTTGTTAAGGGCCTTAACAGCCTATCCCGTCTCTTAAAGGCGGGACGCAGGCGGGACCAGCAGACACGATTTCATCAAAATTGCGTGGAGGTGGGATGGAGGCGGACTTGTGCCTGCCCGCCACTTTTTGCAATTTTAACCCCCCACACGCCTCCAAACCCGCCTCCACGGGTCAATGAAAATGTAATCGTTACACCGCAGTGCAAAGCACTGCTTCCTGCTGCCAATTAGAATGGACTAAATAGTATCACAAGGCACTGTGAGGCTCAGCCCAATCCTTATGCAGGAAATAACATTTCTACATGATTGAGCACAGTTGACGATTAAACGGTTGTGATATCTTGGGACACAGTATATATATACAACAGCACAACATGGCTTCCGGTAAGAACTGTACTGCACATGGCTTTATTATTATATACATCAGTAGTCCACCAGGTGGCTCTATTACACGTCTCCCTCCTTTTTGAAGAAGTTAATCACAGCAAATAATCATTGTACATGACTTGCATGGTATACACAACTCTTGGGACACATTTCTCAAATGGAACCCATTTTATGTTTCCAAATTCTACTATAGAATTCTGTAACACAAACAAAAGATATGAACTTATTTTACATATTTACTTAAACTTAACCACTGGTTTTCTGTTTCGAAGAGGATACCTTCTTTCTTGAACAGAACTTTCAGATCTTGTTGTAGGACTCGGACTCATTTTAGGCTGAGCCTGCGGAGAATTTTTCTCCAAGGGCTGACATTGATCTACATTTGGACTCTCTACACTTTCAGACTGTTTGTCTGCCTGACACGGGCTCAGACTTAAATTCTGACTTTGTCTTGGACTTGTTTCTGGTACATCTGATGTAGGATTTGCTACTTGTACTCTACTTGTAACAAGACTATCTGACTCATCAGAATAAATTGAATCATCTCAGCTTTCAACTCCTTCCACATCTGTAAGTAAGATATGATCAATGTGAACAAACCTAACCTTTCCATGATCAAACATCTTGACCAAATATGTACGAGGGCCACATATCTTCACTACTCTTCCTGGTAACCACTTTAACCATTTATGGTGATGGTTCTTCACTCTAACCTTCTGGTTCAACTTCCCACTTCTCTCTCTAACTCTACCTTTATCATGATTCTCTTTCTGCCTTGATGGTTTCTCTTCTACAGATTGTGTCAAGTTTGGCTTTAACAAGGAGAACCTGGTTTGTGGCTATCGTTTGAGAAACAACACTGCTGGTTTTCTACCAGTAGTGGTGTGAGGAATATTCTGATAGGTAATCAGAAAATTTGCCAGTTTGTGGTCCAACGACAACTGACGTTTCTTTGGATTTGGATCCAACATTTGCTTGATGAGGGCATGTTTGACAATTTGTACTGTGCGCTCTGCTGCACCATTTGAAGCAGGGTGGTACAGTGGAACTTTGGTATGTTTCACACTGTTTCTGCTCATGAACTGTGTGAACTCTTCTGAACAAAATTGCAGCCCATTATCAGACACAATTTCTTCTGGGAGGCCGTATGAAGAAAACAATCTTCTCAAATTGTCTAGTGTTTGCTTGTTGCTATTATCCGCATCGGAAACACCTCTACACACTTCGAGTGACTATCTGTCACTATGAACAATTGCTGTCCTTCTCGCTCAGCAAAATCTACATGTGACCTTTGCCACACTCTGGGAGGCCATTTCCATGGCTGTAATGGTACTGATGGTGGTTTCTTGCTCACTGATTGACATGTTGTACACTGAGTGTTTATGTACTCTATCTCTTTATCTAAACCTGGCCACCATAAGTAACTGCGGACAAAGCTCTTGGTCAAGCACATTCCCAAGTGCTGGTCATGAAGATCTCCTAACAATTTAGACCTGAACCTATTTGGGATAACCACTCTTGCTCTCCACATGATACAATCTTTATCCACTGACAATTCATTCCTACGAACGAAGTATGGATGGATATCTTTCTCTGATACCTGGTTTGGCCATCCATTTGCTATGTAATCATACACCTTTGACATAATTGGGTCACGTTTGGTTGCCCTACCAATCTCTTCAACTGTGACAGGCAGCTCATCAATGTATGAGAAATAGAACACTTCTTCCTTATTGGGTGTAACTTGTGATGGGGGTGGCAACCTGGACATAGCATCAGCATTACTGTGATCAGCTGATTGTCTGTACTCAATGTCATACGTATATGCTGACAAAATCAAAGCCCATCTCTGCATTCGGGCTGCAGCTAAGGTTGGAACTGGGGACTTTGGATGGAGGATTGCTGTCAGGGGCTTATGGTCAGTAACTATGGTAAACGTACGACCAAACAAATATTTGTGAACCTTCTTGACCCCAAAAGTCAATGACAAAGCTTTCCTTTCAATCTGCACATAATTCCGCTCACTGGCACTGAGAGTGCGTGAAGCAAAAGCAATTGGTCTCTCCTCCCCACTATCTAGTACATGAGAGATCACTGCCCCAACTCCGTACGGAGAGGCGTCACACGCTAGCTTGATCTCCTTAGATACATCATAGTGAACTAACATGGTACTCTCTACTAACTGGCTTTTACACTCTTTGAATTCTGTGTCACATTTTTTTGACCACTTCCAAGGGACCTGTTTTCTCAACAGCTCATTCAGTGGATGTAACAATGTAGCCAAGTTTGGGAGGAACTTTCCGTAATAATTCAAAAGACCCCAAAATGATCGAAGTTCAGAGACATCCTTGGGAGTGGGTGCATTTCTGATTGCATCCAGCTTTCCCTTGGTTGGATGTAAACCATCTTTGTCTACTCTGTGTCCTAAGTACTCCACGGAGTTTTGAAACAACTCACACTTGTGAGCTGTCACTCATACTCTGTGCTTCTCTAGCCGTTTGAGCACTTCATTCAACACCTCATCATGGATTTGCCTGTTTGGTGCTGTCATCCAAATAACACACTATCCCTTCAATCCCTTGCAAAATTTGGTTCATCACCCCCTGGAATATGTCGGGAGCAGAAGACACTCCAAATGGTAGCTTATTGAACTGATATAGGCCTCGGTGAGTATTTATAGTCAAGCATGACTTGAACTCTTCATCTAACTCAAGTTGTAGGTAGGCATTTTGTTAGATCTAACTTCAAAAAGATCTGGCCACCTGTCAGCGTTGTGAACAAATCTTCCACGTTTGGCAACGTATTGGGTAGATTACACTCTAGAACCTGGTTTACGGTTACCTTATAATCACCACACAACCTTACCTTACCATCTGACTTAGGTACAACAACAATGGGTGTAGCCCAATTACTCAGATGCACCTTAGAGATATTGCCCCATAAATTCCGTTCCCTACGGGTGTGTACACGCTGTGTACTCACCCGTAGGGCCAACGGAAGTGCCGGTTTTACGCATGCACTGCGCATGCGCTGGAAACCGGAACTTCCGTTCTTCAAAGAAAGGGCTTCACAGCTCAAACGCCTGCGCCGGATAGGCAGCGCGTACGGCTGCAACTTCCGTTTTTTTCAGCAGTTGCTTCAGTCCAGGTAAGTCTGAAACAGCTGCGCCTGGAAAAGCGGGCGCAAGGCCTGCTTTTAACAAGGTAAGAGGTGAAGAAAGTAAAATAAAAATTTTTTTCCACTGATTTATCATTTTAAAATACTTTAAAGAAAAGTAAGTTTATTTTTAGCCCCGTTAAAAACTTTAATTATTTTTTTCAAAAATTTAAATTTTTGTTTAAAATAGTTAATTTATGTAATTTATAGTCATTTTATAAATGTGATGTTTTTTTTAAATTTATTTGAAGTTTTACTTATGTTTTGGGGCTGATCTCTATTCATAGATTTGACAGGTCTTCCTGTCAAATCTATGAATGGAGATTCCCTGCTCTGATTGGCTCCCCATGGCCCACGTGATCCCAGGGACGCTGCGAACTTGCTACGACCCTGGGATACGCGTGCCCTGCACACCGGCAGTTTGAGGAGGCACAGCAACGGAATTCTACGCCGGCCCAGAGCATTACGGTCGGCGCGGTTCGTTTGTGCAGGTCGGGGGCTTACGCCCGCGGGAAGCCTCCGACCGGAATTTCTGGGCCCATTTTAATGTTCTCAGTTTCTAGTCTTTTGAGTTCTTGCTCAACTTTCTCCTTGAGTGCGTATGGTACGGGACATGGCTTGCAGTAAACTGGTCTTGTGTCCTTCTGCACTTTGACACTCGCCTTGAAGTCTTGGATCGGACTGCCCGTTTCGCTGAACACCTTCGGATAGTGCTTGACGACGTCAACTTTCGATGCAAATTTCGCTTCCACACGAAAAATCTCATTCCAATCCAGCTTCAGTCATCCCAACCAATTCCTACCTATCAAGGCAGGCTTGTCTCCTGCCACTACTATGAGAGGCAAGCTCTGACACTGATCCTTGTATTTCACTGGTATGGTGACATTTCCTACTACAGGGATTTGCTCTCCCGAGTAGCCTCGCAGCTCAACCTTTGATTTCTCAAGTCGATAATCACGCAACTTGTCGTGATATAGTGATTCCGGTACTATGCTCACGGATGCACCAGTGTCGATTTCCATGGGTATCCTGGTTCCCGCGACATCTACTTGGATGACGATACCTTGCGAATCGCTGTTAGATACCTTTGTGCTCCTGATGACGTGAATCTCCAGAAACTCCTCGTCCTGCTGCTTCTCTTCAACGGTATGCAGTGTCTGGCGATTTCTACTTCTAGCATTGCCAGTCGGTTTACTCTTCTGTCGGCACGCCTTCGTAAGATACCCAGTTTTCTTGCAGTAGAAACACTCTGCCTTCACATATGGACAGCTTTGAGCGATGTGTTGTCCCAGGCACCGATAGCAGGACTTCAATGCACTGTTTCCTTGGCCAGTTGCTGAGGCCTTGGGGCCCAACTGCCTTTTACTTTTAGCCTGCAGCCAATTCACCTCGGTTGCCTGACGACTGGAAATGGCGTGGAACTCTCAGGAGTATCGGTCGGCCATATCCATCGACATAGCTGTCTGACAAGCTAAGTCAAAAGTCAAGTTAGGGGTTGTCAACAATTTACTTCTGATACGTTCATTTTTCAACCCACAAACAAAGCGGTCACGCAAAGCTCGGTCCTGAAAGTTTCCGAACTGACAGTGAATGGATTAAAGCTACAATGTACTCACTGATACCCTCCTCATTTAATTGATCACGTGTTCCAAAACGATAACTTTCAGCAATTTCCAGGGGCTCAGGACTGTAGTGCTGTTCTAACTTGGTTAGGATCTCCTTCAGTGGCATATCATTCGGCTTGGCAGGGACAAGCAAATTTTTCAGGGTTTCATACACCTGCTTCAGTCAAAAAAATAGCCTGTTTCATTTCTAAAACTGCCCGGCTACGGTTTACATCATCGGGGTCTTCGACAATACTATTCACGGTGAAAAACATTTCTAGCCGCTCCACATATGCTCCGAAAGTCTCTCGGTCATGATGGAACTCACCCAAGCGCCCTATTATTCCCAAAGGCGCAGCCATCTGGACTCTGGGAACGTCAACATTTCAGCCACGTGTGCTCGAAATTTACCTCGGATTTTTAAGTTTTTCTGCAGTCCCTCTGTTGGTTGGCAGGAATATCCTCCAACAAAAATTTCAGCTGGGGAATCCGCAATCCCATCCTCGTCGCCAATTCTGTGATATCTTGGGACAGAGCATATATATACAACAGCACAACATGGCTTCTGGTAAGAACTGTACTGCATGTGGCTTTATTATTATATACATCAGTAGTCCACCAGGTGGCTCTATTACAATGGTAAATTGCTGTCCAAAGGTATCCTGAGGATAAAGGGCATTATTGAGATCATTTTGGTGAGCAGGGGGGTGTGGAAGCATGCCTCCCGTTGTTCACTGATGGTGTGGTATTACAGATGAGAGGTTAAACCGAGGCCCCGTCTGCTCTCTCAGCTGGACGTAAAAGATCTCATGGCACTGTTTCGAAGAAGAGCAGGGGAGTTATCCCTGGTGTGCTGGCCAATATTTATCCTACAATCAATATCACTAAAAAAGACAGATTATTTGGTCATTATCACACTGCTGTTTGTGGGATCTTGCTGTGCGCAAATTAGCTGTCGTGTTTCCCTACATTACAACAGCGACTACACTTGAAAAAAGTACTTCATTGGCTGTAAAGCGCTCTGGGATGTCCGGTGGTCGTGGAAGACGCTATAGAAATGCAAGTCTTGCTTTCTTGGAGCAGGTCACCCACAAGCCCTCAGCTGCCGCTGGTGTGTGATGTCTGGAGACCAAGGGGGGGGAAAATAAAAATCATTTGTATTCTCATCAGGACTATAAAGTAGATTCGATCAATGTGCTACTGAATGCCAACCTACAGCTAACAATCTAAAGGATCTAATTTATTTTTGTTGTATTATTTCTCTAAGTTTCCTCCTTCTTTCCCTCCCTGATATTAAGGGAGTCACTCGTACTGGGATACAGTTCCAATGTATCTCATCCAATTGGCTACTTTTCATGTGTGATCCTAGCTAGTGAGTGTTCACAGGCTATTCAACCGTAGCAATCATGATAGCTGAACCCAGTCCTGTCTAAGACTGTCTATTTCCACCTCCATAACATCGCCTGTCTCCGCCCCTGCCTCAACTTATCTGCTGCTGAAACCCTCATCCATGCCTTTGTTAGCTCTAGACTGGACTATTCCAACGCTCTCCTGGCCGGCCTCCCACATTCTACCCTACGTAAACCTGAGGTCATCCAAAACTCTGCTGACCGTGTCCTAAATCGCACCAAGTCCCGTTCACCCTTCACCCCTGTGCTCGCTGACCTACATTGGCTCCCGATTAAGCAACGCCTCAATTTCAAAATTCTCATCCTTGTTTTCAAATCCCTCCATGACCTTGCCCTCCCTATCTCTGTAACCTCCTCCAGACCCACAACCCTCTGAGATATCTGCACTCCTCTAATTCTGGCCTCTTGAGTATCCCCGATTTTAATCGCTCCACCATTGGTAGCCGTGCCTTCAGCTGCCTGGGCCCTAAGCTCTGGAATTCCCTGCCTAAACCTCTCCGCCTCTCTACCTCTCTTTCCTCCTTTAAGACGCTCCTTAAAACCTACCTCTTTGACCAAGCTTTTGGTCACCTGCCCTAATTTCTCCTTATGTGGAACTTCTCCAAACGTGCCCCCCCCCGCCCCACCCCCCCGACATCAGAGAGTTTCCTTGGCCCCAGCCCCTCTACTGCCCAGGGACCTGGACACTGGGATGAACCTAGTATAGCAACTCGCCAAGGCTTCTTTGGCAGCACCTCCCAAACCCGCGACCTCTACCACCTAGAAGGACAAGGGCAGCAGGCGCACGGGAACACCACCACCTCCAAGTTCCCCTCCAAGACACATACCATCCTGACTTGGAAGTATATCGGCCGTTCCTTTATCGTCGTTGGGTCAAAATCCTGGAACTCCCTACCTAACAGCACTGTGGGAGCACCTTCACCACGCGGACTGCAGCGGTTCAAGAAGGCGGCTCACCACCACCTTCTCGAGGGCAATTAGGGATGGGCAATAAATGCTGGCCTCGCCAGCGACGCCCACATCCCAGGAACGAATAAAAAAAGTCAACATTCGAGCTTCACTATAAGTCAGCAATGTAAACAGGACAAGGCAGTACACAGTAGCTTCAACTCAGCATGAAGTGTGCTAGAAGAACAATGGCTGAAGGGCCTCTCAGGATAAATTGGAATTGGCAAAACAGCATTACATCAGGATTAAGCACCGACAAAAAAAAAATATCACATTATACAGCTTCAGGATTTATAGCATATTAAATTGGTAGACCGCAGGATATCAAATCAAGCCAAGAAAGACATTGAAGCAAAATTGCTAACATTCATTATGGCCAGAGTCAGCAAAGCCATTAGATTGTCTTTATGCTGTGCCAGGGAAGTAGGCACTAGAAAAGTACTCAAACATTGGCCGAGACATCTATAACGGCACGCACTGACAGAGTGGCATGTTTTTGTCGTTATGATCTGATTGGTCAGATTTCAGAGCCTGTCTAGTGACCATATAAAGGCCCAGATTCACTGGAGGTGTATTAGAATGCAAGAAAAACAACATTGCAAAATACTATACAAAAGCAAGATACTGCGGATGCTGGAAATCTGAAATAAAAACAGGAGTGCTGAACACACTCAGCAGGTCGGGCAGCATCTGTGGAGAGAGACACAGAGTTAACGTTTCAGGTCGATGACCTGTCGTCAGAACTGGGAAATGTGAGAAATGTAACAGGTTTTAAGCAAGTGCAGGGGCAGGGAAAGGGGGGGGAGGGGAGAAACTAAATATGAGGAGGTGGTAATGGGACAAGTAAAGAAACAAAAGGTGCGTCTTACTTGTCCCATTACCAACCCCTCTTGCCTCGCACCATCATCCCATTTGTCACTTCATCATTGCTGCCCTCCACCCTATCATAGACCTTCCCTTTTTGTTCTTTCCTCCCCTTCCCACTTTCTCTGCCTCTGTACTTGCTTAAAAACTGTTCCATCTCCAACATTTTCCAGTTCTGACGAAGGGTCATCGACCTGAAACGTTAACTCGGTTTCTCTCTCCATTGATGCTGCCCGGCCTGTTGAGTGTTTCCAGCATTTCCTGTTTTTATTGCAAAATACTATACTTGCATTAGGACTGTGAGAAACAGAGCATTCTAAAATGTCCGAGAGCTATTTCAATCTAGAAATAGATGTCGAGTTCCCCCATTCACCGCTGGAGGAAGGTTTGAGTGGCGAAAGATGTTGCGGAGGCTATAGAACAGGCAAAGCTGAAGTCCTTCAGTCAACAGAAGGGCTAAGAAACCAATTAAAGATCTATGTTAGAGGAGCCATGATGTCTGGAAGCTGCAGAGGCTCTAGGGTAAGGAATGGTGAATCAACATCTATTTCTAGTGGTGAGGATTGAAATTCTTTTTCGACCTTTTGGAATGTTACGTCCGTATTGTAGAACCACTTCTATTTGCAGCAGTTCTGTAGTAGTCTTGGATCTTGCAGCTGTGAATTTTATCCCATTTACACTGCGGCGCAGATTCCAAAGTGATTGTCGGCAACAAACAGTAGCATTAGCACTATACTGTGCATGCTTAAACGTCACAATGGCCTGGGTTTTGTGTAGATAATAACGGCGAGGCTGACAACGCTCACCGTTATAACAGAGTAAATCGAACAGCAACTTCCGGTGTCCGCACACGCGCAGTTAAACGTGGAGATCCAGAAGTTGCTGTCAGAGATACCCTGCTCCTCCACAGGGTGCACTGTAGCAGTCCTCGTCAATAGACTCGGCACTGAAATCATTGCAATGGCGTGAAGTTGGGGCACTTACCCACTAGTTCCCCACTAAAGATGGCAGGAAAAGTTAGGGTTGGTGCATTCAGGAGTAAGTGAATTTTTAACAGCGTGGTAAGTGATAATTAGTGCCAAACAGCCTCTCTGGCTCTCAAAAAAATTAATTTTACAAGTTTGGAGTCTCATTCCCTCAGAAGATAATTAGTGTTGGAGATTTATTAAAAAAGTTTATTTTTCAAAACTTTTTCTGTCTCTTTTATCGCTCCCTCTTAATCCCATCTGACTTTCCCAAACTTTATTGGCTTTCTGTACATGATTTAAATCTAATTTATACTTCCTGGTTTAGACTCTGCAGGCTGGATTTTGATACTGGGGCGGGTTGGGGTTGTGTCATCCGCATTTCATGTTATCCACCCGACTGTAATTTGATGTGGGAGATTGATGCAATTTTCACCTAATTGGGCAATTGAGTTCCAGCATGTGGGAACCCATGAACCAATTAGTGGTTTCAGTCTGAAAGTCGCCTCTGATGATGTCATCATTGCTGCTGCATTGCAGGTCAGAGACTGCCTGGCCTTTGCTGTGAGAGGACCTGGATGCAAAATGAGCAGCATCAGAGAGAGAGAGAGAGAGAGAGAGAAATTTTTTTTTTGCATCCAGGTCCTCTCAGCAAAGGCCAGGCAGTCTCTGAAGACATTCAATGCAGCAGCATCAGAGGCGTCTGTAATAGTGGACCTGCAGCTGATAGTCAGCTATCCACTTGTGCTCCCGCCAGGTTTCACTGGTGTGTTTCACATCAGGCGTGCTTCACGTCAGAAAAGGGTTAAACTAGCTAAAACGTTTCAAAATGGCATTACAGAGCCAATTTAGGGCTTGTTAAGGGCTTTAATGGCCTCTCCCGCCTCTTGGAGGCGGGACGGAGTCGGGAACACCGCACACGATTTTATCAAAATTGCGTGGAGGCGGAATGGAGGCGGGATCAGGTCCGCCCGCCACTTTTCGCAATTTTAACCCCCCACACGCCTCCAAACCCGCCTCCACGGCCCTATGAAAATCCAGCCCTGCGTGTCTCAGTGAGGATTCTTCAATCTGATTGGTTGAGGAGCTTCACTGTTTCTTGTCCTGCTCACAGACGCCACAGGTACCCCGTAGAGTGTGGCGCATTGCATCAGACGCCTGCTAAGAGCAGGTCTGCGCTCTAAAGCCCGTGAGGAGCGCCGTTCCTTTACCGCTGACTGCAAAATCTGGGGCATTGGTTTTTTTAACCACCTCAAAGCTTGTTAAAAGATTGTGCACATTTTTGCGATGCCCCTGCCCCATGCAATGACATGGTTAAGACCACAGGCAGCTGGCCTGCTTTGTGGCTACTGACGGAATGCTGCTCCATTAGAGCGGCTCACAGTGATGCTGCATCCAATCTCTATGGGAACGCCGACACCAGGCACAGCTGAGATCAGCAACTCAACATGTGGGCTTCCTCTAATGTGCTTCACACTGTTATCACTTACCCAACATATCACTTACGTTGTTCTTCATTGACTGCAAAACTACTTGGAGGAAATTTCATTCTGCTTCAACAGCTGTGTTCATGAATTAAACTCTTGGGGGTAGAAATTAGGTCGCGCCCCATTTGGGGCGCAAATATCGTCCGGACGCAAATATTAGTGCCTGGCGCTAATTATCGGCACTGACGGGAAACTTCACTTTTACCGCCCCGGGAGGTGAGTGGAGCGCTAAAGCAGGCGCTGCACACCTCTCTTAAGGCGCAAAGGCCGAGCAGTGAGGCGCTAACTCGGAGCGCTGGCGAAGCTCATGTAATGTCAGTCAGCAATGGAACACACACACAATGGCACGGGCCAGTTCTTAAAGGGGATGGTTAATCTTGCTTTCCATCCACATCCTGTTCATTGCTGCCTTGAATCTCGGCCTGGAGAGACTTGCACATCAAATGTGCTGGAAAGAACAATGGAGAGCACCAGGCAAAGAGCTCAGAGTGCAGCTCCCACGGTCTCTGCTAAATCGATACAAGGAATGGCAAATCAAAATGAACCTGCAAAGTGCTGCACAGTACCCAAAACTCCTTCACACAACGTTGAATCTCTCCAGAAGTCTCTCCCTCTCTCTCTCAGAATGCGTAGTTCAAAAATGCCACCAACAATAAAAGACAGGAAGAGGCCCCCTTTAAATAGCGCCCCCCCCAGCCCCACAGCGATTGATAGCGTTCCAGTCTTCTGGTCGTTGGAAGCGCCAGGCGGTAAGGCAGGGGGCGCCACTCAATTTCCGCTACGGGGCGCCCCAAGGGCGTTGCACCATGGAATGACGTCACAATCTGCGCGCGCAGGTGGTCGCAGCGGTAAGTTTTAGCGCCGCCGCATTGTAGTAGGAAAACTAAGATCAGTAACCATCACAAATTCTGCTCTGAATCACAGAAATTGTTAAACCCAAACCTTTGAGTGACAAAGAATTACATAGGATATACGGCGCAGAAACAGGTCATTTGCTGGCGTTTATGCTCCACTCGAGCCTCCTCCTGTCTTTCCTCATCTAAATCTATCAGCATAACCCTCTATTCCCTTCTCCCTCATATGCTTGTCTAGCCTCCCCTTAAATGCATCGATACTATTCGCCTCAACCACTCCCTGTGGTAGCGAGTTCCACATTCTCACCACTCTCTGGGTAAAGAAGTTTCTCCTGAATTCCCTATTGGATTTCTTGGTGACTATCTTATATTGATGGCGTCTAGTTTTGCTCTTCCCCACAAGTGGAAACACTTGTTAATTATTATGTTAAGCAGGATCTTGGGAAAGCTGGTGTTTCAGCTTTTTTATCGTTCAAGTAAAAAGAGGGAAAGAAAACTTGCAAATGCTGGAACTCTGAATGAAAACAGAAAATACTGAAAATGCACAACAGGTCAACGAGCCTCAGTAAAGAGAACAGATCGATCAACGTTACAGGGGCAGACCCTTCGTCCAAAGCGGACACTGGAACATAAGTGAGTCCCTTAATATGATTGAACAGAATAAACGGAGGAAGGGAAAGAGAACAACAAGCCTTCTTCGACAAAACCTCCCAAACCCGCGACCTCCACCACCTAGAAGGATGAGGGCAGCAGGTGCATGGGAACACCACCCCCTCCAAGTTCCCCGCCAAGTCACACACCATCCTGACTTGGAAATATATCGGATGATCCTTCATCGTCGCTGGGTCAAAATCCTGGAACTCCCTCCCTAACAGCACTGTGGGGGCACCTTCACCGCACGGACTGCAGTGGTTCAAGAAGGCGGCTCACCACCACCTTCTCAAGGGCAAGTAGGGATGGCCAATAAATGCTGGTCTTGCTGGCGACGCCCACATTCCGAGAATGAATTTATTAAAAAAAGGTGGAAATTAAGAACCAGGAATGTTGAGTCCTGCCACAGGCCCTAAGGTTTAATGTTCAGCAAAAATTCTTTTTTTGAAAACTTGGAAAGAAGTGAAAACTGGTGGAAGATTTACAAAGATCATCATATTTTGGAAATGAAAAGGCATTAGAAGAACAAAAGCATATTAAAATAGCTTAGGCGGGGAAGGTAGACTCAGACAAAGGAGAAGCAAGAAAAGGGGAGAATAAAAGGGAAAAAGTTCTGAAATGGTGGCAATCCAAAATAAAAACAAATACATTGGGCTGGATTTTATCAATGGAGGCGAGCAGGAGGCGGGACTCCCACTTTTGGGGTTGTAGTCCCGCCTCCATCGAGTTGTGGCCAACCCACTCTATTTTCCCTTGATTGACCTTGTTGAGCCCGCCCAGCGAGCTCAGCAGGCCAATTAAGGGCCACCCGGCAACAGGTGACGTCACAGATTGACATTTCATCTGTCAAGAGCTTTTGACAGATGAAATATCAGCGTTTGACAGCTCCTTGAAGCTGTCAAACACTGACAATCTTTCCTCTAGGTTAATTCCTTCCTCTCAGGCTGATTTAGAGATCTCTGCAGAACAAAAAGCAGAGGCTGCAGCTTTTGACAGCTCAACGGCCTTTCTGCTTTCTGTGCCGGTGAGATTTCTGACTCCCGAGACCTGAAGGGCTGACACCTGCAGGAGGAAGTTAAGGTAAGTAAAACTTTTTTCCACACTTTACACTTACCTTACACACTTACCTCTGCACACATGCACCCATCACTCACCTGCCCACCGGACATATCGACCCCTCCAACCCCTGCAGACCCACGGTCCGCCTTGCTAAAACGGCGTGGTTTGGAGCCGTCGGGTGGCCCACACTTCAGGGCTAAAAATAGGGATTAGGCAACAAACTGTCTGTTAACTAACTGTTAACAGGCAGTTAATTATCACTAATCCCCTTCCCGCCTCGGGGAGGCGGCTCCCAGCACAGGTCGGGTACCCGCCTCCAGCGAAACTGGCATGGAGGCGGGTTGGGGGCAGGATAGAAACATAGAAACATAGAAAATAGGTACAGGAGTAGACCATTCGGTCCTTCAAGCCTGCACCGCCATTCAATGCGTTCATGGTTGAACATGCTACCTCAGTACCCCATTCCTGCTTTCTCGCCATACCCCTTGATCCCCCTAGTTGTGAGTGTTATATCTAACTCCCTTTTGAATATATTTAGCGAACTGGCCTCAACAACCTTCTGTGGAAGAGAATTCCATAGATTCACCACTCTCTGGGTGAAGAAGTTCCTCCTCAGCTCAGTTTTAAATGGCTTCCCCTTAATCCTTAGACTGTGACCCCTGGTTCTAGTTTTCCCTAACATTGGGAACATTCTGCCCGCATCTAATTTGTCTAAACCAGTCAGGATTTTAAATGTCTCTATAAGATCCCCCCTCATTCTTCTGAACTCCAGAGGATACAAGTTCAGTTGACCCAATCTTTCTTGATATGTCAGACCGGCCATCCCAGGAATCAATCTAGTGAACCTTCGCTGCACTCCCTCAATAGCAAGAATGTCCTTCCTTAAGTTAGGAGACCAAAACTGCGCACAATACTCCAGGTGTGGCCTCACCAAGGCCCTGTACAACTGCAGCATCACCTCCCTACTCCTGTACTCAAATCCCCTTACTATGAAGGCCATCATTCCGTTTGCTTTCTTGACTGCCTGCTGCACTTGCATTCCCACCTTCAGTGACTGATGTACCATGACGCCCAGGTCTCGTTGCACCTCCCCTTTCCCTAATCTGCCACCATTCAGGTAATAGTCCGCCTCTCTATTTTTACCACCAAAGTGGATAACCTCACATTTATCCACATTGTACTTCATCTGCCATACATTTGCCCATTCACCCAACCTGTCCAAGTCACTCTGTAGCCTCCTAGCATCCTCCTCATTGTTCACACTGCCTCCCAATTTAGTGTCATCCGCAAATTTGGAGATATTACATTTAATCCCTTCGTCCAAATCATTAATATATAATGTAAACAGCTGGGGTCCCAGCACCGAACCCTGCGGTACCCCGCTGGTCACTGCCTGCCATTCTGAAAAGTACCCATTTACTCCTACTCTTTGTTTCCTGTGTGCCAACCAGTTCTCATCCACGTCAACACATTACCCCCAATCCCATGTGCTTTAACTTTGCTCACCAATCTCTTGTGTGGGACCTTGTCGAAGGCCTTCTGAAAGTCCAAATACACCACATCTACTGGTTCCCCCCTGTCCACCCTATTGGAAACATCCTCAAAAAATTCCAGAAGATTTGTCAAGCATGATTTCCCTTTCACAAATCCATGCTGACTTGGACCTATCATGTCGCCACTTTCCAAATGGTCTGTTATGACATCTTTAATAATTGCTTCCATCATTTTACCAACGACCGATGTCAGGCTGACCGGTCTATAATTCCCTGCTTTCTCCCTCCCTCCTTTTTTAAAAAGAGGGGTTACATTGGCCACCCTCCACTCCATCGGAACTGATCCAGAGTCTAAGGAATGTTGGAAAATGATCGTCAATGCATCCACTATTTCCAAGGCCACCTCCTTAAGTACTCTGGGATGCAGACCATCAGGCCCCGGGGATTTTTCAGCCTTCAGTCCCATCAATTTTCCCAATACCTTTTCCCGACTAATAAGGATTTCCCTCAGCTCCTCCCTCTTACCAGATCCTCTGACCCCTTTTATTTCCGGCAGGTTGTGTGTGTCCTCCACAGTAAACACCGAACCAAAGTACTTGTTCAATTGATCTGCCATTTCCTTGTTCCCCATTACGACTTCCCCTGTTTCCGACTGCAGGGGACCTACGTTTGTTTTTACTAACCTCTTTCTTTTTACATATTTATAGAAGCTTTTGCAGTCCATTTTAATGTTCTCTGCAAGCTTCCTTTCATATTTTATTTTCCCTGCCCTAATCAAACCCTTCGTCCTCCTCTGCTGAGTTTTGAAGTTCTCCCAGTCCCCGGGTTTGCTGCTACTTCTGGCCAATTTGTATGCAACTTCCTTGGTTTTAATACTATCCCTGATTTCCCTTGTTAGCCATGGTTGAGCCACCTTCCCTTTTTTATTTTTACGCCAGACAGGGATGTACAATTGTTGTAGTTCATCCATGCGATCTCTAAATGTCTGCCATTGCCCTTCCACTGATAGCCCCTTAAATATCACTTGCCAATTTAACCTCACCAATTCGCGCCTCATACCCTCAAAGTTGCCCTTATTTAAGTTCTGGATCATGGTCTCTGACTTAACTGTTTCCTTCTCCATCCTAATGTAGAACTCCACCATACTATGGTCACTCTTCCCCAGGGGGCCTCGTACCACAAGATTGCTGATTAGTCCTTCCTCATTACACAACACCCAGTCCAGGATGGCCCCCCCTCGAGTTGGTTCCTCAACATATTGGTTTAGGAAATCATCCCTTAAACACTCCAGGAAATCCTCCTCCACCGTATTGCTTCCAGTTTGAGTAGCCCAATCTATATGCATATTAAAGTCACCCATGATAACTGCCATGCCTTTTTTGCACGCACCTCTGATTTCCTGTTTCATACCCTCCCCCACCTCACTACTGCTGTTTGGAGGTCTGTACACAACTCCCACTAACGTTTTCTGCCCTTTGGTGTTCTGCAGCTCAACCCATATTGATTCCACATCCTCCAAGCTGATGTCCTTCCTAGCTATTGCATTAATCTCCTCTTTAACCAGCAATGCTACCCCACCCCCTTTTCCTTTTATTCTATCCTTTCTGAATGTTGAATACCCCTGGATGTTCAGTTCCCAGCCTTGATTGTTCTGGAGCCACGTCTCTGTAATCCCAATCACATCGTATCCGTTAACATCTATTTGCACAGTCAATTCATCCACCTTATTACGGATACTCCTTGCATTAAGACACAGAGCCTTTAGGCTTGTTTTATTAACATCCTTTGTCCTTTTAGACTTATGATTTAGTATGGCCCTTTGTGTTTCTTGCCTTTGTTTACTCGGCCTTCCCCTATTGTTTCTCACCCTTCTAACATTTGTTTCTGACTGCATATTACTTCCCCCTGTTTCGCTACATAGGTTCCCATTCCCCTGCCATATTAGTTTAAATCCTCCCGAACTGCTTTAGCAAATATTACCCCGAGGACATCGGTTCCAGTCCTGCCCAAGTGCAGACCGTCCCTTTTGTACAGGTCCCACTTCCCCCAGAACTGGTTCCAATGCCTCAGGAATTTGAATCCCTCCCTCCTGCACCACTGCTCAAGCCACGTATTCAATCTCACTATCCTGTTCTCTCTATTCTGATTAGCACGTGGCCCTGGTAGCAATCCAGAGATTACTACCTTAGAGGTCCTACTTTTTAATTTAGCTCCTAGCTCCCTAAATTCTGCTTGTAGGACCTCTTCCCGCTTTTTACCTATATCGTTGGTACCTACATGCACCACGACAGCTGGCTGTTCACCCTCCCTCTTCAGAATGTTCTGCAGCCGCTCCGAGACATCCTTGACCCTTGCACCAGGGAGGCAACATACCATCCTGGAATCTCGTTTGCGGCCACAGAAACTCCTGTCTATTCCCCTTACAATTGAGTCCCCTATCACTATAGCCCTACCACTCTTTTTCCCGCCCTGCTGTGCAGCAGAGCCAGCCATGGTGCCATGAACCTGGCTGCTAGTGCCTTCCCCTGGTAGGCCATCTCCCCCAACAGTATCCAAAGCGGCATACCTGTTTTGGAGGGAGATGACCACAGGGGACTCCTGCACTACCTTCCTGATATTGCCCTGCTTCTTGGTCACCCATTCACTGTCTGTCCTAGCCTTTACCTGCGGTATGGACAACTCACTAAATGAGCGATTCACCGAGTTCTCGGCATCGTGCATGCTCCAGCGTGAGTCCACCCGCAGCTCCAGCACCGCCGAATCTGCTATTTTCCCACCCCACACGCCTCCAAACCCGCCTCCACGGGTCAATGAAAATTCTGCCCAAGGTCTGTCAGTACCTGAAAATAGACAGGCCAACACCCCGGGTGCATACAGCCACCGCACCCCCGTCCCTCACCCCACAGCCCGCGCCAGAGCTCTGTTCTGGAGATGAGTGTAGAACACACTATTTGCTGTACCAAACTTAAAAGTTGACCGCGTTTTATGTCCCACCATGTTTTGCGAGGGCAAATGACTGGTTGCTGTGAGAACTTTGCAAAATAAGATGCTGTGATTGTAAGCTGCCAATTGTCTTTCAACAGATATGGAAAACAGACTTTTAAAGTTCTGTGGGAACAGACTAGTGAGCTGTGGAATCAGTGCAAAACCAGAAACATCTTCAAACTATGGAATGTAAACTGGCCTTGAAGCCCACGGATGGTTAACGGACTATTGATAAAAAAAGAACTGAAAAACAACTGATGACCATTGTCCGGATAGTTCGGGACACGTACGCAGTGGGAGGGGGGCCGAGTTTTGGGGTATAAAAGATGCTGTAAAAAAAACACCCGGGGCTGCAACCGGGCGACCTGGTCAGTTGCCAGAAAACATACGTCTAGTCACTGCCGGATTGACCACTCGCTGGTGTTAGAATGTACATGGTGTTTTGCCTGAGCTTAAAGCGAAGGGATCGCTCTGTGTATGCTGAGGTATAATCGGGAATTGTTGTACGCTACATAACTGTCGGATGCTTACTTGTAACCTCTTGCTGATTTTTAAGTAAAAGAAGTTTTTCACAGATTCATTGGGTTTTGTGTTGTCTGTTCGATGGGTCTGAACTTTGGAAACTGTCTGACGGGGCGAGGGGCGATTTCCGCACTTCTTACATGAGTCTATGCCCGAAACGCCCCCTCTCCCCACAGATTCCTGCCATGAATGCTCACAGCGCCAGGGACCCGGGTTCGAATCCGGCCTCGGGTGACTGTCTGTGTGGAGTTTGCACATTCTCCCCGTGTCTGCGTGGGTTTCCTCCGGGTGCTCCGGTTTCCTCCCACAGTCCAAAGATGTGCAGGTTAGGTTGATTTGGCTACGATAAATTGACCCTTAGTGTTAGGGGGATTAAATATGTGGGGTTACGGGGATAGGGTGGGATATGTGTCGGTGCAGGCTCGATGGGCCGAAATGGCCTCTATCTGCACTGTGGGATTCTGTGATTCTGTGAATCCCCATTCATCCCTCCTGTTGAGGCAGCTGTCTTGTTTCGATTTATTAGCAAAATAGGTGACACGGCCTTTGATTAAAGTTTAAGGCCATTCCAGAGTGCAGCAGCGCTTCACTGTAAACAATACGGGACATGTTCTGAAAGCAGATTCTGGCTTTACGCGAATGGCGGGCTGAAACTTACGTTCAGGAGATTAAGGCCGCGATCTTACCATTCGGTGCGAGTTGGAAGCTGCCTTCCGGGTTCCAGTCCCGCCCCCAATGATGTCCGACGCACAGACGCGATTTTGCGTCAATTGGCCTTGTTAAACCCATCCTGCGGGCTCGCCGGCCAATTAAGAGGAAGCCGGTGTCAGATGACATCAGCTGATGATGCGTCATCTACAGTTTTCTTAACAGGGCCACGCACAATTTTTTTTGACAGATGATTTTTCAGTGTTTGATAGCATTGAGGTGCTGCAAACACTGACAATCACTGTACAAAGGTGAGCCCTTGCACCCAGGCTCTCCAGTGACTCCCTCCTTAGGCTAGAACAGATGGCAGCTGCAGGTGAGGTTACAGAAGCGATCTGTCACTGGTGAGAGAGGTTCTCCCAATGAGGTGGGACTACACAAACAATTCAAAACTTGTCACCTACAGAAAAGTCTAAATACATTAAAAATGATTTTCCCAACATTTCCTTACCTCTGAAACTCACCAGTGTACCATTGGATCCTTCACACCACTTCTGCAGCTGTCATCAGAGCACCAACATTGCAAAAAGCCTCTTAACTGCCTGCTAACAAGCAGTTAAGTGCCTATATACCTTTTCCCGCCGCTAGGTGTCGGGTCCATGCGCAAATCGGGGACCCGACACCTGGGAAGATTGTTTGGAGGCGGGTTGACAGCAGGTTACCGACCCGCTGTCAATCTTTGCGATTTTGCCGGATGTCCCGCCTCCAAACCCGCCCCCTGAGCGCTGGCAAAATTCTGCCTAAGATACAGATTAAGCTATAAGAAAATCTCCAATTCACCGTAAGAGATAGGAGTCTGGCAGTAATTCATTGAGTTGTTGTACCCTTCGACCGCATGCCCTCCTCACAAATCTAACTCTGTTGTGAACCAGCCTCCCCATCCCATTCCCTGACCTCTCTTGCTGTATCTGCTCGCTGTCAGCGCTCAAATAACGACGGGAAATTCACAGCTTACTTTTTTTTAGAAACAGTTTCTATCGGGCATAAAAAGCACATTGCTGCTGGTGAGAATATTGCAGATGTTTCCACGAGAGCTAAGAACTAGACACAATAAAACCCCCCCCCACTTGTGATATTTCAGTAAAGTCCCTGCCAGATTATTCCACATTATGGAGTGGAATTTCCTTTGTATTTGCCCCCAGAGTTACATGTAGTCGGGACGTGAAACAAATACCCGGCGTAACAGGTCGAGGAAACTTGGGCGCAAGCGCGTTTACACGCGTTAGTGCTCTACGCCCAAATTTCCTCGCTCTTGTACTCTATGGATCTCTGCCCCCCCCCCCCCCCCCCCCCCCGAACACGTCCCGGCTCAGTACAATGGCACTGCGCCCTCAGGCTCAGGAACTGTACATTTGAACCACCCGCAATCATGCCAGTTCAAAACGGATGCAAAATTAAATCCAGAATCTTAGGCGCAGCAGAAAACAAAATCATTTTTCTGCCGTTTTCTTGCGATTTTTTGAGCATTTAAAAAAAAATTATCCTAATTGACACCTGCGCTGTATTTTCTGTTTCTTTCAATGCATTTTTATGGCACAAGATTAAGTCACAGTAAGAAGTGAAAAGCTTCCATGATTGCATATTGCATAACACGCTGTGCCGAATGTGCATGAATGATGGTTAGATGGCTTGAAACTTAATCTTTATACTTAAAGAAGGATGATACGGTGAGAGCTCGGCTCTTTCCTTGGGCTCCGATTGTTTACACTGATTGCTGCTTGATTCCACCCATTTTTACGTTCTGGTGCATCTTAACGAGATTGGTTGTAATTTGGGTGGAAGTAGACATCGGCAAAATGGACATACAGATGAGCGTAATTTTAGGTGTTAATTCTCAACTATGTCCCCGCAGGCAATTCCACCCCTATATGTGTCCCATTGAGTTAGTCTAATGCTAGTGATGGGCTAACTCTTAGAATTCATATTTTGAGATAAAATGAGTGAGCAGTTGGAAATGTATGGGTTGATTAAGGACAGCCAGCATGGAATTGTCAAAGGCAAGTCACGTTGGACAAATTTAATAGAGTTTTTTGAAGAAGTAACCAATAGGTAGATGGATAGATAAAGGAGATGTGGTGTATAGGAATTTACAGAATGCATTTAATTGGACGTTTCACAAGAGGCTTGTTAGAAAAATTCAGGCATATGGTCTGAGGAAATGTAGCAGCATATATATAGAAAGCTGGCTGACGGACAGGAATCAATTAGGGTGAATGGATGTTGCTTAGACGGGAAAAGGGTTGGATGTGGCATTCCACTGGGGTCACTTTTGTTCTTTGTATAAAGAGATGATTTGGGTTTGGGTATAGGAAACACCACATCAACATTTTCTGATAACACAAAAGTAGGAGGTTTGGCAAACAGTGAGGAGGACTGTAAAAGACTTCAGGGAGATATCGACAGATTAGCGGAATGGGCAGACAGGTGGCAGATGCAATTTAATATGAATAAGTGTGAGGTAATAAATTTTGGGAGATAAAAACAGGGAATAGGAGTACATATTTAATGGCAAGACACTGAAGAGTGTGGATGAACAGAGACACATAATGGTTTGGATACATCATTCTCTGAAAGTGTGAGTGCAGGTCAATAAAGCCATAAAAAGGCCAATAGAATTTAGCATTTTATAAATAGTGGAGCAGAGTACTAAAGTAAAGAAATAATATTGAACTTATACAAAATATTATTAGGCCACAGTTAGAGTATTGTGTACAGTTTCAGGTGCCCCATCGTAGAAAGGACATTAACCTTCATCAGTGATATTGGCGACATCCTTCAAGGCACTGAATCCACAATCAATACAGAAAAGCAGGAGTCAGTACTTCAGGAAAAAATAAATAGGAAAACTTAACAAAGTAATGTGCGAAAAATTAAAAAGCGCCCACAAAAAAATCCCATAACTACTGATAAGCAAAGGTTTACAAACACTGACAGACAAATTGAGCAAATGAACAAACTGCGACAACTGATACAACCGCTGGACCCTCATACCTATTAAAACAGGTACTGCTGCACCACCACAGAAAAATGTGAATTAGTTACAGATGAGGACGCAGACATAAGAAACCTTCAAATCCAAATTCAATTCTAGCAACATTTTCTGTGTGCATGTGTGAATATAACTGGAGAAATAACATGGTTATGAGAAATTAGTATTGAATCCAATTGGCAGGTGAGCTGTCACTATTAGGTAGGAAGTGATACTAAAGGGAAGTCCATTAATTGGTTACTGAACATCATACGGAGCCACCGGACACCAGAAGCGATGTGGATAAAGCCAGAAAGACACAACAACAGCCTGTATTTATATAGCGTCTTTAACGTAGTAAAACGTCCCAAGGCGCTTCACAGGAGCGATTATCAAACAAAATTTGACACCGAGCCACATTAGGAGATATTAGGACAGGTGACCAAAAGCTTAGTCAAAGAGGTAGGTTTTAAGGACCGTCTTAAAGGAGGAGAGAGAGGTAGAGAGGCGGAGAGGTTTAGGGAGGGAATTCCAGAGCTTAGGGTCCAGGCAGCTGAAGGCACGGCCGCCAATGGTGAAGCGATTAATATCGGGGATGTGCAAGAGGCCAGAATTGGAGGAGCACAGATATCTCGGAGGGACACCAGAATAACCTCCTTACCCAGATGCACCTCTATTAACAGGTTCCACCCCTGAAAAGCAGCTGGAAGTCTGCAAGCACTGTTTTTGATCACCAATACCTGATGGTCTTTTTCTGTCTCAAGGATTTCCCCCACTGCTCGTATCAAGCAAGTTCGAAAATCAGTCCCAGCAGGACCAGAGTTTTGAAACTGCATAAACTCTCCAGACCGGATCTTAGATAGGCCTGAACCATAAAGTGCAAGGGATGCACTCATCGGATCACCGTTCTTTTAAAGGAGATCATAGTTACATAGTTATTTACAGAAACAGGCCTAACAGGTCCATGCCGGTGTTTATGCTCCACTCGAGCCTCCTCCCACCCCTCTTCACCTCACCCCATCAACATTTCCCTCTATTCCTTTCTCCCTCATGTGTTTATCTAGCTTCCCCTTAAATGCATCTACTCCCTTGTTCAACTACCAACTCATCTATAGTGGACAATGTAAGCCGCAGAGCACCAGATCCATTGAGATCCAAGCAAAGGTAATTATAGTGATATTTTCTGCTTGTATGCGTGTGTGTGTATGTATAAGACTATAGATTATCAGGTAATGGAGCAGATAATTAAGCATTGGTTATAGCGTTGTGCCTATTCCATATGATTCTATAATTCTATCTGCCCTAATTTCTCCCTATGTGGCTCGGTGTCAAATTCTGTCTGATAATCGCTCCTGTGAAGCGCCTTGGGACGTTTTACTACGTTAAAGGCGCTGTATAAATGCGAGTTGTTGTTGTTCCTGATTGCTATGCAGCAACTATGGCGGTGTGGAGGTCGGGTGGGGATCTGTTTTTTGGGGTTAAAACCCACATGAACCTTGGAGTTTGCAGTTATAGCAGTGGCTCCCCTTCACGCCACATGGCCATACATCGACAGGTTGGAATTTGTATTACACGAGGGACGGGAGTGTGGTTTTCTTCAGAATGAACAAATCAGATGCTCTTTGCCTGCTTATAATCTTGCTCATCATTGCAGCTTTTCTTAGCAGCGCTGTTTAATGTCAGGGGTATTCCAAATAAAACAGGTCGGTTAAAAAAAAAGACTTGCATTTATACCGCACCTTTCACGACCACCGGACCTCCCAGAGCGCTTTACAGCCGATGAAGTACGCTTTTTGAAGTGTGGTCGCTGTTGTAATGTAGGAAACGCGGCAGCCAATTTCCGCACAGCAAGCTCCCACAAACAGCAATGTGATAATGACCAGATCATCTGTTTTAGTGATGTTGATTGAGGGATAAATATTGGCTAGTTGGGAAAATGGATTGAATGGGGCGGGCTTTGCGAACACCACCAGTTTTACAGCTTTCAGTTGAGTGTCTTACAGCTCGTGCAACGAGCATTTTCTGTGGCCCTGTTAATAAGTTTCTGTCTACGCCTCACTGAGAATATGTGTCTCCTGCCAGCTGATCGACTCGAGTTCAGTCCAGATTGAAAATTGGGGGAGTCTTGCTGTGCCTGTTGACTCACTCACCTTGCTGACTGGGAAAAATGTACAAATGTGGGAGTGGGTGGTGGTGGGGTGGCAGGGGGGGGCAAGACATCGAAGTACAGCAAAGGAACAACTACATATGTATTGAGACGTCTGAACAAATTAGGAGAACACCTCATTTATTTCACAAGTACGTTGCTGCAAGACTGATAAACTGAAGGGCTATAAATCTGCATCCATCAGCGAATCTCCGCGCGGGCTAATATTTCAAGGTGGAACCCATCTGGATGTCAGAAATACAGATTTACTCGGTTGTTTAATGGGACATCTTGACAAGCCCGACGCGAGTGAAAATAACCAGAAAGCAGGACGTGGTGGAAGATCATTGGCTTCAAATGGATTTAGAAGAAAAAGGGGCATCCAATGCTGCTGGACGGCAAAACACAAATACCCCGTGACATATTAGATGGTGTGTGGGGGATACAGGCAAGAGCAGGGAAAAATAAGAGAAAAATCACGCAGTGATTATAAAATCAGTGAAAGAAGAAGATATACGGGGTGACTGGAATAACTGGAAATAAAACAGAGACTGAGACAGGGAAAAATTCAAGGGGCATTTACTCAGAAAATGTAAGAATATCTATTTATAAACGAGACTTTCACATCCGCAGGATATTCCAAAGCCCTTTGCAGCCGATTCATTACTTTTAGAAGTGCAGGCAAACACCACATTCATTAGAACTGCTTGTTCCTCTTCGAATAGTTTTTTAAAAAAATTCGTTCACAGGATGTGGGCGTCGCTGGCACGGCTGGCATTTATTGCCCATCCCTAGTTTCCCCTTGAGAATGTGATGTGGAGATGCCGGCGTTGGACTGGGGTGGACAAAAATGAGAAGTCGCACAACACCAGGTTATAGTCCAACAGATTTATTTAATTTTACAAGCTTTCGGAACAGTTCGCTCCTTCGTCAGGTAAGTTAGCAGTGAGAGAATCTCCCAGAATTCACAATTTAAACACAGACAAAATATATTCAAATCTTTCCTACATCAAAGAGCACAACTGCATAGACCTCCTCAGAAGACGAACACGGGACACAACCAACAGAGTACCCTACGTCGTCCAGTACTTCCCCGGAGCGGAAAAACTACGCCATGTTCTTTGCAGCCTTCAACATGTCATCGATGACGACGAACACCTTGCTAAGGCCATCCCCACGCCTCCACTACTCGCCTTCAAGCAGCCGCCTAATCTCAAAAGTACCATCGTTCGCAGCAGATTACCCATCTTTCAGGAGAACAGCAACCAAGACACCACACAACCCTGCCACGGCAACCTCTGCAAGACATGCCAAATCATGGACACAGATACCATCATCACACGTGAGGACACTACCCACCAGGTACACAGTACATACTCATGTGACTCGGCCAACGTTGTCTACCTGATACGTTGCAGTAAAGGATGCTCCAGAGCATGGTACATCGGCGAGACCATGCAGACACTGAGACAACGTATGAACGGACACCGCGCAACAATCGCCAGGCAGGAGGGTTGCCTCCCAGTCGGGGAACACTTCAGCAGCCAGGGGCATTCAGCCTCGGATATGCGGGTAAGCGTTCTCCAAGGCGGCCTTCGAGATACACGACAGCGCAAAATCATAGAGCAGAAACTGATAGCCAAGTTCCGCACTCATGAGGATGGCCTCAATCGCGATATCGGGTTCATGTCACGATACAGAACGTGACTTGACATCATGGCCAGTCTTCCCAGGTGTTTTTTTTTTAAAAGACTAACACAAGAACCTACACAGATTGACAGGATATGCAGCCAGCAGGTGGTTTGACACGTTGGACCCCCTGGGACACATCTCATTGTCTTGGCTGTGCTCTTTGATGTAGGAAAGATTTGAATATATTTTGTCTGTGTTTAAATTGTGAATTCTGGGAGATTCTCTCACTGCTAACTTACCTGACGAAGGAGCGAACTGTTCCAAAAGCTTGTAAAATTAAATAAATCTGTTGGACTATAACCTGGTGTTGTGCGACTTCTCATTTTTCCCCTTGAGAAGGTGGTGGTGAGCCGTCTTCTTGAACCGCTGCAGTCCGTGTGGTGAAGATGCTGCCACAGTGCTGTGAGATACATCTGAGCAGCTTGTGAGGCCATTTCAAGGGCAGTTAAGAGTCAGCCCCATTGCTGTGGGTCTGGAGTCACATATAGGCCAGACTGGGTAAGGACGGCAGATTTCCCTCACCAGTGGATGTTAGTGAGCCAGATGGGTTTTTTACAACAATCTGTTAGTCTCATGGTCATTACTGATACTAGCTTTTTATTTACTTAACTGAATTTAAGTTTCCCAGCTTCCAGTGATGGGATTTGAACTCATGTCTCCAGATAATTAGTCCAGGCCTCTGGATTAACTAGTACCAATAGCCTAAACACTATGGGGTTGATTTTCTCACTGGAGGCAGGTTTCTGTTTGGGTGGGTTTGAAACTCGCCTCCACTGAGAATTTTCAAAAATTTGCGATTTTCCCATGATTGGCCACTTGATTTCAGAGGTGTGGGATGCCCTTGGTCAATTAGTGTTTTGGGACTGAAACCCGCCTCTGTTGACATCACTTTTCCAGTCTGATTTTATGGCTTCTTGCTGCCTTGGCTCATTCCACAGGATTTCTGCCTATGCTGCACCACCTGCAACATATTCTGAGAAACCACTCTGTCCAATTCCAAGGCAAGGGCCTCCCCGAGGCTCTCGGATGAGGCGCTGCAAATGTTGTTTGAGGGGGTGACAGCTAGCAGGGAAGTGCTCTTCCACTCATCCGGGAGGAAGAGGCCTGCCAAAGAAACCAAGGCTGTGTGGCTACAGCTGGCAAGGGATATAACCTCCAGATCTGTGTGCAGATTGGGAGAATGTTTTTGTGTATTGATGAAATGCCATCCCTGTTGGAAAGCATTAAAATGATTTGATGCCAAAATGTTGGCGTGATGGCATCTGTTCTTTTGCCTTAGGCAGCTCCACATTGCGGGCTCCGCCACACTTGCGTTGTCAGGTTGGTGACCTGAGTGAAAGGAGGCCAGAGAGTCATGTCCATTGTCAATGATGTCTTAGGATGGAGCCAAGGACATGTGCCAACTTGGGCAACCTATGCAAATCTGGCCATGATAAATTCATCCCTTGCATCCCGGGCAGCCATGTGCTCGCGTGCTGCCGCTGCTGCTGGTCGATACACTGGCGCTCTGACCTCCTCCTCCTCCTGCTCCTCTTCCTCCTCCTGCTCCTCCTCCTCCTCCTGCTCCTCCTCATCCTCATCTGAGGAGGGCTGGAACTGAGCCACTTGCTCATCAGGAAGCTGCAAGCCACGACGCTGTGCAATGTTGTGCAGTGTGCAGCAGGCCACGACCATTCTGGAGACCCTGTATGGTGTATACTGCAGGGCTCCACCTGATCGGTCAAGGCAACGGAAGCGTATCTTCAACAACCCAATGGTTTGCTCGATGATCGACCTGGTTGAAGTGTGGCTGGCGTTGTAGCGCTCTTCAGCCTCGTTAGCTGGCCTCCTGATCGGCGTCATTAGCCACTTCTTCAGGGGGTAGCCTTTGTCACCAAGGAGCCATCCGTTAAGTTGGTTTGGATCGAAAAGCGGAGGAACACTAGAGTGCCGCAGGATGAAAGAGTCATGGCAACTACCACAGAACTTGGCGCAAACATGCAAAAACTCCTTCTTGTGGTTACACACCAGCTGTACGTTGAGGGAGTAGAAGCCCTTTCGGTTGACAAAGATAGCTGGGTTGTGATGGGGTGCCCTAAGGGCCACATGTGAGCAGTCTATGACGCCCTGCACCATTGGCATGCCTGCCATATTTGCAAAGCCAACCGAACGGGCGGTTATACTTACTTGATCCCTTGAGAAGTGGATGTAATCGTGGGCCTTAGCAAAAAGGGCATCAGTAACCTGGGTGATGCAACTGTAGGCGGCTGACTGGGAGATGCCGCTGATGTCTGCTGATGATCCCTGGAAGGAGCCTGGGGCAAAGAAGTTGAGTGCGGTGGTGACTTTGACAGCCACTGGTAAGGGGTGTCCACCCGTTCCTCTGGGCACCAGGTCTTGCTGCAGCAGTCCGCAGATCTCTCGGACAACCTCTCGCGAAAGTCTCAGCCTCCTTTGGCACTGCTGCTCACTCATGTGGAGGTAGCTCATCCTCTGTCTGTAAACCCTCTGTCGGGGGTATCTCCTGCAGCGAGGTGCCTCGATGCGCTGGCGCCTTCTGCCCTGTGCAGCATCAGGTGGCTGAGCAGGAGGTTGGGGCTCCTGCTGCTGAGCTGCCTGAGCAGGAGGTTGGGGCTCCTGCTGCTGTTGCTCCTGAGCTGCCTGGTTCTGCTGCTGCCATGGATGCTCCTCATTCTCATCTGAGGTCCATGCAGAAAGAAAACGAATGGTTCCCATGCTGCTTGTAGATGCCTCCTTTGGGGAAGCGCTCATTGCAAGCGGGGAGAGGGTCTTCCAAGGAAGTCCCACAGTTGATAGATTCAAGCTGCAGCACCTCCGACTTCGGAAGGCCTTCTAAAAGTGCTCAGAGACCTTTTAAAGCAAAGGTCTGGCACCTGCAAGTAATCCTTGATGAAACAAACAATGTCTTGTTGGGCCTGCAGCAGTGAGGAGACTACCCACGAGTCAACCCGCCAGGTTTACCTGGCGTGTTTCAGGAGGAGCGTGGAGCACGCCGAAATCTCGAAAAATCACGCGGGCCTCTCAAATTAGGCTTAGAGAGGCCCTTAACGAGCATTTAATGATCTTAAGGAGCGCCATGGCCAGCTGGAGGCGGGACCGTTTCCCGACCTCCAAAACCAGCACCGGCAAAATCCCGCGGAGGCGGGTCCCGAACCCGCCCTCATTGTTTCCGATTTTCCCGCCTTTTCCGCCTCCAAACCCGCCTCCTCCGACGTCAGAAATTCACCCCCGCTGCTACTATAAGATCCTTAACTCGCATCGGATCAGGCGAACAGGAGTTCGATATAATTTCTCATCCAGAAGACAGACGCTCCCTCAATGCAGTACTCCTTTAACAATACACTGACGTGCCAGCCTAGATTATACGCTTAAATCCTGGAGCGGGGCTTTTAACCTACAACCTTTCAACTCAGATTCAGAGGTAGGGTTGCCACTTGCCAACCCTCCAGGACTGCCCTGGAGTCTCCAGGAATTAAAGATTAATCTCCCGGACACTGCTGTCAGCAACTTGGGAGGCAAATCCTCAGGCCATCAAAACAAATGGTGTGTTTTTTTTTTCATTTGCTTTGAAACACTGTTGTTTATCAGTTACAAAAATATTGACGATGGGGAAAGAAGGCTGTTTGACCGGGTGGGGTGGTTGGAGGTCATATGATGAAACCTCCAGGAATATGTTGAACCGGAGTTGGCAACACTCCTCAGGAGTTGAGGGCGCCAACACTGAGCCATACTGAGTGGGTAAGGATGGCAGACTTCCCTCCCCAGAGGACGTCAGTGAACTAGATGGGTTTTTACAGTTTATCATTAACTGATTCCTTGTGTTAGTATTCAGTATATCTGACCCAAGATCTTCGCCTGTTGTTCTACCTCCCCGGTGTCCTGGGGCCAATATTTATCCCTCAATCAACATCACTAAAAAAAACCCAGGTTATCTGGGTCATTATCACATTGCTGTTTGTGGGAGCTTGCTGTGCGCAAGTTGGCTGCTGCGTTTCCCACATTACAACAGTGACCGCACTTCAAAAAGTACTTCATTGGCTGCAAAGCGCTTTGGGACGTTCCTGAGGTGATGAAAGGCGCTGGAGAAATGCAAGTCTTTCTTTCTTTTCTTTGTTTCGGTCAGTCCTATGACGAGGCTTCTCACCTTCGTTTTCAGTACTCAGGTTTTTTGGAACCCGGCATAGAATGTGACGGCGAAAACTGGAGCAAGTGCAGCGTTGCAAAATGTTGAAATGTGTGGGGCGTGCTGATTAATTCTTCTGCTGAAGGCTCCAGATAAAGTTGGAGTTAGTTGTAATTCCAGACTGACTGACTTTCATTCTCTGAAGCTTTTCAGAAAGTAAAATCCTGATTTAAATTATTAGATATAAATACAGGCACCAATTTTAAATTTTTGTTATGTGTTGCTCCCATCATAAAAATTAAGAACATAAAAAGAGAATTATCTACTATATTTTTGGGTTATTCTCGTGTTTGTGTTACTGTACATCATTATAGCTCAGGTAATCTGCTATATAGACACAGTGATGTCAATCTGCCCCCTCTTCAAATCAGCTGACATATTAATGATAAAAAGCTCTGCATCATTGGCACTGTGTACTCTCGCGTATTCTGTCTCCAATTGCCGGTTTCCAGCATGCACTGCGCATGCACTGAAAACCGGCACTTGGTGATTTCAAAAGGGGGCGGTTCCTAGGTGAACCGCGTGCGCGCTACAGGCTGCGCGCACGCAGCGCACTTAGGGGGAAAAATTAGGTCGCGCCCCATTTGGGGCGCAAATATCGTCTGGACGCAAATATTAGCGCCTGGCGCTAATTATCGGCACTGACTGGAAACTTCACTTTTACCGCCCCGGGAGGTGAGTGGAGCGCTAAATCAGGCGCTGCACACCTGTCTTAAGGCGCAAAGGCCAAGGAGTGAGGCGCTAACTCAGAGCGCTGGCGAAGCTCATGTAATGTCAGTCAGCAATGGAACACACACACAATGGCACGGGCCAGTTCTTAAAGGGGATGGTTAATCTTGCTTTCCATCCACATCCTGTTCATTGCAGCCTTGAATCTCGGCCTGGAGAGACTTGCACATCAAATGTGCTGGAAAGAACAATGGAGAGTACCAGGCAAAGAGCTCTGAGTGCAGCTCCCACAGTCTCTGCTAAATCGATACAAGGAATGGCAAATCAAAATGAACCTGCAAAGTGCTGCTCAGTACCCAAAACTCCTTCACACAACGTTGAATCTCTCCAGAAGTCTCTCCCTCTCTCTCTCAGAATGCGTAGTTCAAAAATGCCACCAACAATAAAAGACAGGAAGAGGCCCCCTTTAAATAGCGCCCCCCCCAGCCCCACAGCGATTGATAGCGTTCCAGTCTTCTGGTCGTTGGATGCGCCAGGCGGTAAGGCAGGGGGCGCCACTCAATTTCCGCTCCGGGGCGCCACAAGGGCGTTGCACCATGGAATGACGTCACAATCTGCGCGCACAGGTGGTCGCAGCGGTAAAGTTTAGCGCCGCCGCACAATCTCTAGTTAAGTTCCCGAGCGGCGCAAACATCGCTGCGCCCGGGCGTTAGCGGCTTTGCGCCCCATTAGCGCCCTCTTAAGGCGCTAACGGGAGGCGCTACCAACTGAATTTTTACCCCTTAGTGCTTTGAACGAGCAGGTAAGCATGGAAGATTTTGCACATAAAGAAAGGAGGCGTAAGACCCTCTTTTAACAAGGTAAGTAGTTAATTAAGTATTATTTTGAATTTTTTTCAACAGGTATATCTTTTTTAGAGACTTTAAAGAAAGGTAAATTTATTTTTATAACTTTTAAAAAGATTTTAAATTTTTTCAAAAATTTAATTTTTTGTTTAAAGTGGTTAATTTATTTAACTATACTTATTTTATTAATGTGATGGTTTTTAAAAAAATTTAATTGAGGTTTAGCTGTTCTTTTGGGGGGGTATAGTATTCATAGCTTTCACAGCCCTTGCTGTGAAAACTATGAATGAAAGATGGTGTGCTGCCATTGGCTCTAACTGAATCACGTGATCCCACAGCTCGCACAAATTAACTGCGTCTGTGGGATACGCACACACTGCACAGCTGCTGTCTAGAAACTCAAGTTCGTGCGAGCTCGGAAGGAAAAGGCAGGCGCGCAGTGAGATATCGCGGGGAAGCCTTACCCCCGCAGGAAGGCTCTGTCTTTAATTTCTGGGCCATTCTCTTTCTAATTTGCAACAGTGGATATTTTATGGGGTGCTTGCTCTGGGGGAAAGGACGATAACTCACAATATGCGTAACCTTCTGTGTGTTTTGGCTTGTTTGCCTTCTGATAACTAATAACTTACAAGGTCCAGAAATGCTTCGGAAAGAAGTGACAGATTGATAGGTCTAACTTGATGCTGTGAGTGGTGTGCACAGTCAATAATGAAGCGCATTACTCCATGCCGACCGCTTAGGTGACACTCAAGTGAAGTGACAGTTAAATGCTGTCGGGGGGAAAATGGCGGCGTTGGTATTCCAGAATGGGCCAAGTAACCATCTTCAACCAAGCCTATCCTGTGTTCTCGAGTTATTGTCTGTCTTCTGACCCAAGATTTGCCCATAATTCACACGGGTCAAAAGTGTTACGACTGTAGTGGCATAGCAGACTAAATGAATAAGAAAACCGAGCGTCAATACAGGAGGCTTGAGCTGGAATTTTAACTGGAAATGGGATTCGAGCGGGTGCCAAACCCTCAGAATGCCAGCGTGAGGCCAGGCTAATTTTAACTGCCGGGCCTCATTATAATATGATTGGCGGGCTGCCCGCCTAATCGCACCGGGAGCGGGCTGGCCGTCTGCCCACTTGCAGGGTGAGGTTTCTGCTGGGCCTCCCCGGGCCTATTTAAACATGAACGCACCTCTTAAAGGGAGGCTGCATTCGCTTCTGCCAGACTGCTGACTAACACTGACTGCAAAGAGAGGTGATCTCATTGAAACGTATAAGATTCTGAGGGGGGATTGACAGGGTAGATGCTGAGAGGCTGTTTCCCCTGGATGGAGAGTCTAGAACCAGGGGGGTCACAGTCTCAGGATAAGGAGTCGGCCATTTAGGACCGAGATGAGGAGAAATTTCTTCACTCAGAGGGTTATGAATCTTTAGAATTCTCTACCCCAGAGGGCTGTGGATGCTGAATTATTGAGTATATTCAAGGCTGAGATTGATAGATTTTTGGACTCTAGCGGAATCAAGGGATATGGAGATCGGGCGGGAAAGTGGAGCTGAGGTCGAAGATCAGCCATAATCTTGTTGAATGGCTTGAGGGGCCGTATGGCCTACTCCTGCTCCTAATTCTTATGATCTTATGTTCTTAGAAATCAGAAATAAGCAATCGCTAAGCTCAAGTATCCCTAGGAAATCTAAAGAGCAAAGTAGCGCCCTGATCCCTATGATCGGAGTGCCTCCAGCTGAGTGCCCCTTTAAATACTGCTTCCAGGGGCCCTCTGAAACCCAGTGCCTTTTACACAGTGGGTTCAGCGCTTGACAGGACTTCCACCAGTTCCTGTTAAAATCGCATCAGGGTCCTAAATGACATCATAGGATACATGAATACACGAGGCAGCTGCTGGCAAAAAGCGCGTGGTTAACATGATGGTGGGTGGGTATTTTAGTGGGAATAGGACGGTAGTACTCACAGGCAATTTTAACTGCGCGCCTGCCTCATTCCTGTTACAATCTCCCCTCTACTGTCAGAATTGCTTAGAATTAAGTACATTGAGATTCTTCTGATGGTTCACTGGGTGCATTAGCTTATCTGAGGCAGGCTGATGGTGGGACTTAGCACCCCCAAACTATGAAGAGGTAAAATTAGCCAGGGTTTACTCTGTCAATCCCGATTCAATGCTGGAAAGTGCGTGTGTGGTCATTCGAGGATTAGATTGGGCTTAATAGTGATGCTATCCACAGTCACATAGCATGCTATCTATGTTCACACATGAAGAACAAGCACTTTGTGAAATACTAGGAACATAGGAACAGGAAGAGGCCATTCAGCCCCTCAAGCCTGTTCAGCCATTCAATGAGATCATGGCTGATCTATGACCTAACTCCATAAAAAGAAAGAGAGACTTGCGTTTCTACAGCGCTTATTCACAACCACCGGATGTCCCAAAGCACTTTACAACCAATGAAGTACTTTTTGAAGTGTGGTCACTGTTGTAATGTAGGAAAAATGGCAGAAAATTTGCGCACAGCAAGCTCCCACAAACAGCAATGTGAGAATAACCAGATAATCTGTTTTTTTTAGTGATGTTGAATGAGGGATTAATATTGGCTGGGACACTGGAGATAACTCCCCTGCTCTTCTTCGAAATAGTGCCATGGGAACTTTCACGTCTGACCTGAGAAAGCAGACGGGGTTCTTGGTTTAACGTCTGCATCTGAAAGATGGCACCTCCGACAGTGCGGCACTCCCTCAGCACTGCACTGGAGTGTCAGCCTAGATTTTTGTGCTCAAGTCTCTTGGAGGGGGACTTGAACCCACAACCTTCTGACTCAGATAGGCGAGAGTGCTACCCACTGAGCCACGGCTGACACTAAATACTGAAGGGTTGTTAGCAATTGCGGAACCTTAATCCTACAATGAATCATGGTCGTCACAATAAACAAATAGGAGGAAAGAAAGGGGGGGGATTCTAATAAAGGAAAAAATAATAATTATAATGGATAAAAAAATGATATTCAGACAATAGTTCTTCGATCCAAGCCACTTCGTACTTTGGCGCAATTTATATTCTTTCAGTAAACACTTGTGGCCTAACAGCCAAAATATCCAGCCATTGTCTACTGAATTGCCATGTTTTAATGAACTGTTATTACATGATGTCTGGTGACAGGATAAAATATTCACCCAGTCAAATTTCTTGCAAACCAAATCTTGATTACAACACTTTTAATAGCTTTCAAATCCACGTTCACCATTGATGAGAAACTAGAGCCTAGAAATTACTCTCAGCAAATAATAATAATAATGGGCAAACACTTAACACATTCACGTGACATTCCTCTGCCTGCTATTGAAAACCCAGGTGTTAACATATTTCTTTCATTTGCGTCAATGCCACTTTATTTTTTTTTGGGTCGCTCAGGTGTCTTGACGTACATTGGAGGCCTGTCACCATAATCGCCAGACTCAGGAATGCCATCTAAGCACATTAAGCCGTTCATCTGTTGTTAGCGCTGACAGTAATTTCTAGGCTTAGGTTTTTCTGCTTCCTTGCGTCGCAAGTTGGTGATGGCATTCACCTGCAAGTACTTGCAGTGTTCAAGTTACCGTGAATAAAGGGTTTGGGAATATTGCTTTTTCTTTGAGTGACAGCTCTTCATTAAAATCCTATATTTTGGCAGTCCCTCAGTTTGTGCGATCAGAAATCATCGCGCGATGGGGCAAAATTATTCTGGTTTCCCTGTCGACAAAAACCATTAAGTTCTCAATGAATGAATGGAGATAACAATTGGGTTGTACTATGAGGTTAGCCAAGTGCTACAGCAGAACCTTTCATCTCAGTTTGGGAATGGCGTGGGCTGACAGGGGGTCGACAATACGTCCCCTAGTTCCACTATTAGTGGCCGTAGAGAACAGATTAATTGTCATTGTTTGGTTTTAATTGAGAGTCTGAGAGGGAAGATCTTTTTAGCAAATCAGAGTTTCAATCATAGGTATCTGAGTCCTTGTGATATTTGGTGTTCCATCCACTTATTATTCTGTTCTCAGCCACAATTATATTTTCATAGAATCATAGAAATTTGCGGCACAGAAGGAGGCCATTCAGCCGTGTCCGGCCGAAAAAGAGCTCTCCAGCCTAATCCCACTTTCCAGCTCTTAGTCCGTAGCCCTGTAGGTTACGGCACTTCAAGTGCTTATCCAAGTACTTTTTTAAATGTGATGAGGGTTTCTGCCTCTTCCACCCTTTCAGGCAGTGAGTTCCAGTCCCCCACCATCCTCTGCGTGAAAAAAGTTATCCTCAACTCCCCTCTAATCCTTCTACCAATTCCTTTAAATCTATACACCCTGGTTATTGACCTCTCTGCTAAGGGAAATAGTTCATAAGAACATAAGAATTAGGAGCAGGAGTAGGCCATTTGGCCCCTTGAGCCTGCTCCGCCATTCAATAAAATCATGGCTGATCTGATCTTGGCCTCAACTCCACTTCCCGCCCGCTCCCCAAAATCCTTGACTCCCCTGTAGCTCAAATATCTGTCTATCTCCGCCTCGAATATATTCAATGACTCCGCCTCCACAGCTCTCTGGGGTAGAGAATTCCAAAGATTCACGACCCTCTGAGAGAAGAAATTCCTCCTCATCTCCGTTTTAAATGGGCGACCCCTTATTCTGAAACTATGCCCCCTAGTTCTAGATTCCCCCACGAGGGGAAACATCCTCTCAGCATCTACCCTGTCAAGCCCCTTCAGAATCTTATATGTTTCAATAAGATCACCCCTCATTCTTCTAAACTCCAAAGAGTATAGTCCCAACCACTCTATCTAGGTCCCTCATAATTTTATACACCTCAATTAAATCTCCCCTCAGCCGCCTCTGTTCCAAAGAAAACAACCCCAGCCTATCCAATCTTTCCGCATAGTTAAAATTCTCCAGCCCAGGCAACATCCTGGTAAATCTCCTCTGTACCCTCTCCAGTGCAATCACATCTTTCCTGTCATGTGGAGACCAGGACTGTACACACATGTTCCTCCTTTATGTCTCCACACCGCTAACTCTAACAGTGAATTGAGGCATCTAACCTAAATTACAAGCCCCCTGCAAACACACTAGTCCTCTGCAAGCTGAATTCCTACCTTAACTATGACACTTATCTCATAGCTGACCTAACCCTGACCCTAACCCTAACCCTTTCGACCCCCTTATTGAAAAGTGTACACACATATGCGCAAGGTTTCCCCCGACCCCAGTACTAAGCTATTCTGACAAATGGTTGAGGTCTCAGATGATACTCAGGCTTTACACTCAGATTGCCTGGATGCGTTAAATCCTTTGATCTAATCCCTAATTGTGTAACTGGAGCTGATTTGGTGAATCTGGATTAAAGTCTGATTTAACGATGCACTTAGAGTGGGGGTGACTTGTTGCGATGCAAATTCAGATCAATCTTGTGTACAAGTCTAACATAAATTCATTCCAGAGCTAGTAATTCATGCAGTGCCCACATCATCAACACCAAGTTGTTTGCTCATATATGTAAGAGGCTTGCTCAGACAGGACACATTGGCCGGAATTTTTACTTTTGGACCTGTCGGGAGCGGGGGAGCCCGCTCGAGCGCAGGAAGTCCAGGTTTCCCATGCTGTGGAGTTCGAGCGTGTGATGTGATGGATCGGTTCCCCGCCCGGATGTCAGCCTGATCGACTGGGGGGGGGGGTCCGATCCAGGGGGCGGGGTGGGTTGTATGTGCGGGGCTGGGTAACAGTGGGGGAGCTTGGGGGGCCGGGAGGAAGCCCCCCTGCTCCTCTTGGCACACAAGGAGTGCTCCCCGAGGCTGTGCCCGCCTCGCTGCAGCTGCCGGGAGTCCCGAGGCCCGGGAACTCGCCCACAGGCGCAGCAGGTTAAACCCAAGGTTTCCAGCCTCATTATCATATTTAAAGTGCCAACCCACCTCCTGGGAGCGGGTTGACTGCATGCCCCCCCTCCCCCCCCACCGTACCACCTCCCTTAAAACCAGAAGTGGGCGGGTTGGAAGCGGGTTGGTGTCGGGATTCAGATTTTTAACACTTTAACCTCCCGTCTGACCCCAACC
Source organism: Squalus acanthias (assembly GCA_030390025.1). NCBI lineage: Eukaryota > Metazoa > Chordata > Chondrichthyes > Squaliformes > Squalidae > Squalus > Squalus acanthias. Next base: position 119,391,124 of record CM059434.1, read on the forward strand.
CACCCGGTTTTTTGGGGTTAAAATTCTCCCCATTGTTGCAATGTTGGGGATATCATCTTTCCTGACCCAAATTAGTCTTGCACCCCATGGACAGGTCAGGTGTAGAAGTAGGGCAATCTCTGCGATGTTCAGCTGTAGATACATTGATTACAGAGACAAATTGCATCAACCTACTGCCTCTGACCAAGGAGGAGGTCCCCGGAGTCATGAGACAAACAAGGCAAAGACAAGACAAACGTCACTGAATCACATTGTAGTATCAGGACAGTACCTCCTCAAACAGAAACAGAATAAAGAGATGGGGGGGGTTCTCAAGAAAAAAAGAAAGACTTGCATTTCTTTCGCGCCTTTCACGACCACCAGACGTCCCAAAGCGCTTTACAGCCAATGAAGTACTGTCACTGTTGTAATGTAGGAAATGCAGCAGTCAATTTGCGCACAGCAAGCTCCCACAAACAGCAATGTGATAATGACCAGATAATCTGTTTTTAGTGATTTTTAAAAAATTTGTTTATGGGATCAGGGTGTCGCTGGCAAGGTCAGCATTTATCGCCCATCCCTAGTTGCCCTTGAGAAGGTGGTGGTGAGCTGCCTTCTTGAACCGCTGCAGTCCGTGTGGTGATGGTACTCCCACAGTGCTGTTAGGGAGGGAGTTCCAGGATTTTGACCCAGCGACATACTTCTAAGTCAGAATGGTGTGTGACTTGGAGGGGAAGGTGTTCCCATGCGCCTGCTGCCCTTGTCCTTCTAGGTGGAAGAGGTCGCGGGATTGGGAGGTGCTGCCGAAGAAGCCTTGGCGAGTTGCTGCAGTGTATCTTGTTGATTGAGGGATAAATGTTGGCCCCAAGACACTGGGTATAACTCCCCCTGCTCTTCTTCGAAATAGTGCCGTGGGATCTTTTACGACCACCTGAGAGGGCAGACGGGGCCTCGGTTTAACGTCTCATCCGAAAGACGGCACCTCCAACAGTGCTGCACTCCCTCAGCACTGCACTGGAGTGTCAGCCTAGATTTTTGTGCTCAAGTCTCTGGAGTGGGATTTGAACCCACAACCTTCTGACTCAGGCATGAGAGTGCTACCCACTGAGCCACGGCTGACACTGCAAGTACCATACCAGCACCGTCACACTAATTTAACTCTGAATAGGGTTGAGTGCAGCATCTCCGATATTACCCCCATTCTTTGTTTATCAATTGTTACCTCTTTCCTTTATTCTGTTTGGGGAAAACTATCTTTTTGAGGCGTTTGTTTTCTCTCCTTACCTCTTTTTAATTTAATTCCGTATCTCCTCAGTGATTCCAGTCGTATTGTTAACAATCCACTTTCCCCAGGTTATGCTGGCGTTTCTCCATCCATGCCTAAAGAGGAGGCAGGTTATGACATGTCAAATGTCTGCCCTTCATCCGCGCCCCCCCCCCCCCTCCCCGAAATGTTCCACTCGGCCTAGTCCCGTTACTGACCTGCCGTGTGTATCCATCATTTTCGGTTTCACATTTCCAACATTTGCACTTTTCCTTTTATTTTGCAACCACCTCTAGTTAATTTGCATAATTTCCATAAAATGTTTAAAAAAAAGACACAGTTTCACCTCTCTTGTCCCTTTTTAAATCTGCTTTTCCTAAAGGGGATCCTTGAGTGAAGATGACGTACTGTCTACACATCATTCCAGCTGTGCCCTCCGATGGTGGAGCTTTGATGCTGATACATTCCATCTCTCCCTCTCCCTCGTTATGATCAAACCACTATTTCAAGTTTCACCCATTGTCGGTTTATGGATAAATCACCTGTATTGATGCAAATGTGGGAATTATGGTTTATGAGTTTGTACTGTGTGTCATAGGAAGCACATCATTTTTAAATTAAAGTTCACTGGCTTGATTTAAAACATTTTCAGGAAATTTATATATAAACATTTTATACATGTATTATAATACATAGAATCATAGAATAGTTACAGCACAGATGGAGGCCATTCGGCCCGTCAAGCCCGTGCCGCCTCTCTGCAAGAGCACTTCAGCTAATCCCACTCTCCTTCCCTTTCCCCCCAGCCCTGCAAATTTTTTTCCTTCAGGTACTTATCCAATTCCCTTTTGAAAGCCACGATTGAGTCTGCCTCCACCAGCCTTTCAGGCAGTGCATTCCAGATCCTAACCACTTGCTGCGTAAAAAAGTTTCCCCTCATGTTTATTTATGAAGCCCAGGATCCCGTATACTTTTTTAACCACTTTCTCAAAAAAAAAGCATACGGGATCCTGGGCTTCATAAATAGAGGCACAGAGTACAAAAGCAAGGAAGTTATGATGAACCTTGATAAAACACTGGTTCGACCTCAACTGGAGTATTGTGTCCAATTCTGGGAACCGCACTTTAGGAAGGATGTGAAGGCCTTAGAGAGGGTGCAGAAAAGATTTACAAGAATGGTTCTTGGGATGAGGGACTTTGGTCATTTTGGCATTCATGTCAAGTTTTTTTATATTATAAAAAGAAAAAGAAATTCTTGCATTTATACAGCATCTTTCACAACCACTGGACGTCCCAAAGCGCTTTACTGCCAATGAAGTACTTTTTGAAGTGTGGTCACTGTTGCAATGTAGGAAACACGGCAGCCAATTTGCACACAGCAAGCTCCCACAAACAGCAATGTGATAATGACCAGATAATCTGTTTTTAGTGATGTTGATTGAGGGATAAATATTGGCCAAGACACCGGGGATAACTCCCCTGCTCTTCTTCGAAATAGTGCCGTGGAATCTTTTACATCCACCTGAGAGAGCAGATGGGGCCTCGGTTTAACATCTCATCCGAAAGACGGCAACTCCTGACAGTGCAGCGCTCCCTCAGCACTGCACTGGGAGTGTCAGCCTAGATTTTTGTGTTCAAGTTCCTGGAGTGGAAAACAGAAAATGCTGGGAATACTCAGCAGGTCAGGCAGCATCTGTGAAGAGAGAAACAGAGTTAACCTTTCAGGTCGATGACCTTTCGTCAGAACTCTGATGATTGTGATAGATAGATTTTTGGACTCTAGGGGAATCAAGGAGATCGGGCGAGGTCGAAGATCAGCCATGATGTTATTGAATGGCGGAGCAGGCTCGAGGGGCCGTGTGGCCGACTCCTGCTCCTATTTCGTATGTTCTTATTCAATGTAGGAATTGGGGCAATTTATTTATTTTATGTTGTACTGATTTAATTGAACTAGAAACTGAAGCGATTGAATTTATTATACAGGTCTGGGCCCTGGAAGATTAAGTTCTATGACTGGTCCTGATTGAATTAATTAGTAGTTCAGAAGTCAATTCTCAATTGGGCTCGGAAAACTAATTCATGGATTTTTTTTTAAACCAGTATAGCAGGGTGAGTCAACATGGTGAAAGAGAATGACCTGGCCTTTTAAGGGTGGGGTTTTGCAAGGGGACAGTAGATGAAGCTTTACTCTATGTCTAGCCTGTGCCCTACCCAACCCTGGAGTTCTTGATGCTGATACTGGATGTGAGAAGTGGCACAGAATTCCCACAAGGCAGCTTTGTACAGTGCTGACAATAAGCGCATACATATGGTTTTAAAAATATAATTTGATTCATTTTTCCAGAAGCCTTGTAAATTCATCAACATTTTATTACAACAAATATGCTCACCATATGTGATCTTGTACTTTATAAGAACATAAGAATTAGGAGCAGGAGTCGGTCATACGGCCCCTCGAGCCTGCTCCGCCACTTAATAAGATCATGGCTGATTTTCCACCTCAACTCCACTTTCCCGCCCGATCCCCATATCCCTGGATTCCCCTAGAGTCCAAAAATCTATCGATCTCAGCGCTGAATATATTCAACGACTGAGCATCCACAGCCCTCTGGGGTTGAGATTCCAAAGATTCACAACCCTCCGAGTGAAGAAATTCCTTATTACTTAATGTGATTATATAAAAGTGACAACAATTCTAAATTCTAAAATTGTGCTGGTCCAATGATTCATGCCATTTGGAGTTATTCCTGCTCAATTCCTGTTGCTATTGTATCAGTGACAGCAATTAAAGTAACATGATCAAACTCGCAACGATGGCACAGCCATGCTTGGTTTTCTTACATAGCATCCATTCCTCTTTTTATTGAGGCCTTAAGAACATACTGCTATAAAGTCCTTGTCCACCAGCTGCATTTAACTCTATATCTGAGACTGATAAAAAGTAACTTACCCACAGCAACAACAACTTGCATTTATATAGCCCCTTTAACGTAGTAAAACGTCCCAAGGCGCTTCACAGGAGCGATTATCAAACAAAATTGACACCGAGCCCCATAAAGAGATATTAGGGCAGGCGACCAAAAGCTTGGTCAAAGAGGTAGGTTTAAGGAGCCTCTCAAAGGAGGAGAGAGAGGCGGAGAGGTTTAGGGAGGGAATTCCAGAGCTTAGGGCCTCGGTAGCTGAAGGCACGGCCACCAATGGTGGGGCGATGAAAATTGGGGATGCGCAAGAGGCCAGAATTGGAGGAGCGCAGATATCTCGGAGGGTTGTAGGGCTGGAGGAAATTACAGAGATAGGGAGGGGGCGAGGCCATGGAGGGATTTGAAAAGAAGGATGAGAATTTTTAAATCGAGGCGTTGCCGGATCGGGAGCCAATGTAGGTCAGCGAGCACAGGGGGTGATGGGTGAACGGGACTTGGTGCGAGTTAGGACACGGGCTGCCGAGTTTTGAATGTGCCCAAACTGTGAGAAACACCCAATTATCTAATTCATTACATCTTCACAACAGCTACGTTTAACTGAATAAGGGAACTGGTATGACATCATCAGTTCAGCAACAAGGAAAGCTTTATTATGACATCTCATGTTTAGTAACAATATAAACTCAGTTTTATTCTGGTGTTTTACTAAACCAAGTTGGTTATTCAATTGTGATTACTTCTATAGGGAAGAAAATGAAGGCAGGTTACAATGCTGACTGCCCAGACCTATCTGTATGGGTGAGGGGCGGGGCTAATCAAATCAAATCCTCTTTAATCCCGATGCGGAGATGCCGGTGTTGGACTGGGGTGGACAACCTGACTTCACCTGACGCAGGAGCAGCGCTCCGAAAGCTTGTGATTTCAAATAAAGCTGTTGGACTATAACCTGGTGTTGTGCGACTTCTCACTCTTTAATCCCACCTGTAAACATGGGTAAGATCATTTAGAATTCTATTATGGCAGGTGCAAGTGTGCTGGTGAGTGATTGTTGGCTTACATTTCTAAAAACGTCACTAAAAACAGATTAGCTGGTCATGGCCACGTTGCTGTTTGTGGGATCTTGCTGTGCACAAATTGGCTGCCGTGTTTCCTACATTACAACAGTGACTACGCTTCAAAAGTACTTCACTGGCTGTAAAGCGCTTTGGGACGCCCCGAGGTCGTGAAAGGCGCTATAGAAATGCAAGTCTTTCTTTCTTTCTTTACTACACCATCCATGCTTTATGCAAGTCATCCAGTTGTCCCTCCACTGTACACTGTTCCATACTACACAGATTTTAGCTACCCTCTCTTGCGGGTACTTGGTTGTTTCCTTTAACTTGACTGCCACTTCCACTTGTTTGGTATCATCTGTTAATTGAAACCATTTGCGTTGAGTTTCTGAATCCAAGTTGTTAACGTAGTTTAGGAACATTAGGTCATGCCGTGTCATTCCTTGGGGCACTTCACTCAGTGTTACACCCCTGCCCCTACTCCAATATCACTCCCCTGACAAGTACCTTCAGCCCATGTTCCCTCTAATTCTTTTTCCCGTGCGCGGTCCCTTTAAATTAGCTGCGCGGCCGTGCGTGCGCGGTGTCTCTTCCGGCGGCAGGAGCTGGTGAGCGGCCTGCGCGGGACCTCGCGATTGGTGCGTCACTGCGCGGCCGCGCACCTTAGGGGGAACATTGACTTCAACCCGTTTCTTAACCACATGCAGATTTTACCCTGAATTCCCAAAGCTTTCAGTTACTGTAGCCTTTTGTGAAGAACTTTATCAAAGGCTTTCGAGAAACCTATATACATCCCACCATATTTGTTTCTCTTAGTCTACTTGAAATGCCGCTTCCTCAAAAGAAATCAAGGAGGTTGGTCAGGCAAGATCTTCTTCTTCTTCTGAGGTGGCGCTGGCTAATATTATAATCATTAGTTTACCAGTTATTAAATGTAAGACTGATGGAGCCGCGCTTCCCTGGATTAGATTTATCCTTTTTTTTAAATATAGGTACTACATCACTTTAGAAAGGGGGCGATTTTAACCCCGACTCGCTCAGTGGAAACCTGGCGGGCGGGCAGTTAAAATCGCCCTGGGCTCTTACCTGTCCAAAAGCCGCCATGATCACAACATCAGCAATTTTAACCTGCTCTCCTGAGCAGGCAGCAAGGACATGCACCCGGAGCCAACAGGGTCCTTCTTTATATATGTATGTTGAGGCCTGATGACATAATTGAGGCCTGACTGTAATTTTAACTCAGGCCTGAGCGGGGAATCCACCTGGAATCCGCCTGTAACCTGCAAAATGTTCTTGATGTTGTTTTGTATGACGGGAGAAGCTTCTCATGGGATGTCTAGTTTGGCTCTCCATTCGACGGCCTCCTGAGATGACGAGTGGAGAAATGAGGTGCCTCCCGCAACAGATCTCAGTGGGCAGGTTGATGTGATGTGTTCCATGGTCTGGGACTCATGGCCACATCTTCCACTTGTGGAGCATCGTCCGTGCCCTGTGAAAAATAAGAACATAAGAACATTAGAAATAGGAGCAGGAGTAGGCCAATCGGCCCCTCGAGCCTGCTCCGCCATTCAATAAGATCATGGCTGATCTGATCCTAACCTCAAATCTAAAGAACACAAGAAGTAGGAGCAGGACCCGGCCACTCAACCCCTGGGCCCGCTCCGCCACCCACAGGGCCTTGACCGCTCCGAACTCAGCCTCATGTCCAATTTCCTGCCCGCTCCCCGTAACCCCTAATTCCCTTTACTTCTAGGAAACTGTCTATTTCTGTTTTAAATTTATTTAATGATGTAGCTTCCACAGCTTCCTGGGGCAGCAAATTCCACAGACCTACTACCCTCTGAGTGAAGAAGTTTCTCCTCATCTCAGTTTTGAAAGAGCAGCCCCTTATTCTAAGATTATGCCCCCTAGTTCTAGTTTCACCCATCCTTGGGAACATCCTTACCGCATCCACCCGATCAAGCCCCGTCACAATCTTATATGTTTCAATAAGATCGCCTCTCATTCTTCTGAACTCCAATGAGTAGAGTCCCAATCTACTCAACCTCTCCTCATATGTCCACCCCCTCATCCCCGGGATTAACCGAGTGAACCTTCTTTGTACTGCCTCGAGAGCAAGTATGTCTTTTCTTAAGTATGGACACCAAAACTGTATGCAGTATTCCAGGTGCGGTCTCACCAATACCTGATATAAATAGGACCCATTCATGCTATAAAATCAATTCACGTGAGCTAAGCACACCCTGGAATTTTAGTGGTATCAGCCCATTAAGAGAAGAACTTGTAGGCCTAGACATTGGTCTCGGGCGATGGCCCAAAACAGGCGGTATCGAATCGGCCACCTGTTATACGCAGTGCCTGATATTCAGTTTCATTGCGATCAATAGAGCTGAATATCAGACGCTGCGTATAACGGCCAACCGATCCGATAACGCCCACTTAGCGCCACAAGACTGAGCTTGTCTGGCTCTACATTTCAACTGGTGCACTTCAAAATGTACCTTAATCAGACTTTGCATGAAGGTAGCACCATCTACAAGGCACAAGTCAGGAGTGTGGTGGAATACTCTCCACTTGCCTGGATGAGTGCAGCTCCAACAACACTCAAGAAGCTCGACACCATTCAGGACAAAGCAGCCCGTTTGATTGGCACCCCATCCACCACCTTAAACATTCACTCCCTCCACCCCTGGCGTACTGTGGCTGCAGTGTGTACCATCTACAAGATGCACTGCAGCAACTCGCCAAGGCTTCGTCAGCAGCACCTCCCAAACCCACGACCTCTTCCACCTAGAAGGACAAGGGCAGCAGGCACATGGGAACACCACCACCTCCAAGTTCCCCTCCGAGTCACACACCATCCTGACTTGGAAATATATCGGCCGTTCACTTCATCATTGCTGGGTCAAAATCCTGGAACTCCCTCCCTAACAGCACTGTGGGAGCACCTTCACCACACGGACTGCAGCGGTTCATGAAGGCGGTTCACCACCAGCTTCTCAAGGGAAATTAGGGATGGGCAATAAATGCTGGTCTTGCCAGCGACGCCCACATCCCAGGAACGAATGCATAAAAAGTACATAGTCTCCTGATGTAACCACATCTCTGGGTATCAAGAATCTGTCCGTGATTTATTGGGAGGGGCAGGCAAATGCTACATAATAAAACACAGTGCCACAGCAGCTGTATGTAAGTAATGTGACAATAATTTATTAGCAAGAGCTGGTAATTTAGCAATTAGTTAAGATAAGCTATAGCCATTGTAGTTTCAAAACTGAACTGGAAACTCACCCGACAGCAAGTCTGACGAATTTCATCAATTCTTTAAACAAGTCCCAGTGGACATTTTCTCTGTATTCACAAGAGCATGATTTAGCTACAGGGTAAAGATCTCTCTACACCACCCCACAGTGAATCTTAACGCCGAATTCAGAAAAGCACCCCTGCTGCGCAAGTTGATCTTTCCATTTCCCACAGAAACCGTCCTTATAGCTTTGCTAATTAGTGCCTAATTACTGTTTGTTTTCTGCCGTGGATTGACTCCTATTAGAGTCAGAGAGAGTTACAGCACAGAAAGAGGCCCTTCGGCCCATCGTGTCCGCGCCGGCCATCAAGCCCTGTCTATTCTAATCCCATTTTCCAGCACTTGGTCCGTAGCCTTGTATGCTATGGTGTTTCAAGTGCTCATCTAAATGCTTCTTGAATGTTGTGAGGGTTCCTGCCTCTACCACCCTTTCAGGCAGTGAGTTCCAGATTCCAACCACCCTCTGGGTGAAAAAGTTTTTCCTCAAATCCCCTCTAAACCTCCTGCCCCCTGGTTATTGACCCCTCTACTAAGGGGAAAAGTTCCTTTCTATCTACCCTATCTATGCCCCTCATAATTTTGTACACCTCAATCAGGTCCCCCCTCAGCCTTCTCTGCTCTAAGGAAAACAACCCCAGCCTGTCCAGTCTCTCTGCATAGCTGAAGCGCTGCAGCCCAGGTAACATCCTGGTGAATCTCCTCTGCACTCTCTCCAATGCAATCACATCCTTCCTATAAAAGTGAGAAGTCGCACAACACCAGGTTATAGTCCAACAGTTTTATTTGAAATCACAAGCTTTCGGAGCGCTGCTCCTTCGTCAGGTGAAGGCATCCTTCCTATAGTGTGGCGACCAGAACTGCACACAGTATTCCAGCTGGGAACTTGATTGTATTAGGAACTTGATTGAGACTGCCCAACCTTACTTAGGGAGGCTCTCCACAATACTCTCGCACATCAATAATAGGAGACCTTCACTCCTTGAGTTTACGTCAGCTTTACTCTGTGCTCCACAGTTGAAAGGATAACGCTGCGAGCCACTGTACAAAAGTTCAGACGCTGCCTGACCTGCTGAGTGATTTCCAGCATTTTCTGTTTTTATTTCAGATTTCCAGCATCCGCAGTGTTTTGCTTTTGTTGGTACAAAAGCTCCCAGCGGCTTCACTTTTTTCTGGTTGTTCCCATAAAACAAACACCTCCTTCTGGCAAATCTGTGGAAAACCGACGGCGCAGAATCCTGTGAGGGAAGGTTTTTCAATTTCCATCTTCTTCATGAAAAGAAATAGCAGGAATTGACCACACGCAGGCAATCCTGGGAAACACAGCTCAACAGGAAAGCCGATTCAACATCATACATACATAGAGCAGTGGCCAATACTTCTGGGCTCCACAAACATTAAGAAGATGCCAAGAAACGATTATTCCGATGTGTTGCATGTCACTTTTTAAAAGGTTCCCGGGACAAATGCATGAACAGAACTGCTGCAACTTCCAAGGCCATTCTGCGAAACTTTTACGCAAATATTCAACTCCATCTTCCATATTTAATTTTACACAAAATATTTCAATTCCATCTTCAGCACCTTCAGGAACAAGACCGAGATCAATAGCTTTTTGGACCCTAGAGGAACCAAGGGATATATGAGGACCGGGCCGGAAAGTGGAGTTGAGGTCGAAGATCAGCCATGATCTTATTGAATGGCGGAGCAGGCTCGAAGGGGCCGAATGGCCGACTCCTGCTCCTATTTCTTATGTTCTTATATTTATTCAAGACAATCTATATTCTCTACCGCTCTGTGAATAAATGCACTCTAACTCCTCCACTTGTGTTTCAGACAGTTTGTTTGGTGTAACTTGCAGTGCATTAGCCGTGTGAATTGCAACACTCCCAGAGGTCATTTCCACAGATGTAATTAAGTAGTGGTTAACGAAAGTGCAGTAAGGTTTTTGGCGGCAGCTCAAGCAACTGTAGCCCCATTAGAATCCAGTTCCACCGTGTTGTGTAGTTCTTGAGTAGAGTGGCGGGAGGTTGCGATTGTTGTTTAGTGTGTACATACTTAACAAGGTGAATGATGACATGGTTGAAAAATGGTAAATTCTTTCCACTTTGCCGATGGGAAACACTAGCAGGACAGCTAGTGGATAAGTCCAATGCATGTCAAGCTGCCTCATATTCCAAATAAAACCCTTCAACAACACACATTCTTCTCAGTCTGATGCTTCCATTCTCCAAAGTGTAACCTCCACTATCAGAAGAAGATTGATGATCTCTGCTATCCAGCAGTGAATATTTTGCCAGAGGTTCTACAGAAAAGGAGAGGCACAATGAGAAAAATATGTTAAATAGTGATCAATTACATGAGGGAAAATCTTTCAACATGTGTATATTAGTAACGAGGCATACATGATTGAGTAGGACAGGTAATGACGGTGCTTTGTGTGAGACATGCGATGACGGTGCATTGTGTAACAAGTGGATAAGGTTGCATCTAACGTCTTGCTAACAGGCAACTTGCTATTGTTCACATCAAGGTAATGTAATCTGGCAAAGTACACATCGAAATGTTGGAGAAATATTGATATACAATAACTGACGGCCACTGGGAGATCCCTTATGAAAACTTTGCCAGTCTCCACTAATATTTGAATTCTAATACAGTTTGACAAATTGAACAACCAGTGGTTGGACTGAGGTGATGCAAATTCCTCAGTTTTATCCTTCCGCTGTGAGGCTTTTGTTTTAAATGTTACAGTTGGAATTTTTGAATTATATAACAGTAACTACATCTTGCAAGGAAAGTTAAGAGTCTTTTTTTTTTAACAGACTTTGGCATAACAGAGGTAGAGTACACATTTGTTATCTGACGGATCTGTCGGAGAATTTACAGAGAATCAGAAAAAGTCGACAGATGTTGATAAATATTGATGAAATGTTTGACATACGTGACTGAGAGAAAAGGATGGATCATTCTAAAATGTACAACAACATCTAAATCTATGTTGTAAATAGTCTGAACAATCTGCGCCTTACTCAGCAAAGGGACAGGCCCTCATATTTAATGAATATACTGCAAGCTGCAGTAACCAGGAATATGGGCAATGCACATTAACAAATGCTCTGTAAGTGTTTATGATGGACAGTGATCAGTTAAGGGTCCGTACATGTAACTAATATTGTCCTCTGAGGACAGATTGAGTAGACTAGGCCTATATTCTATGGAGTTTAGAAGAATGAGAGGTGATCTCGTTGAAACATACAAAATTCTTACAGGGCTTGACAGGGTAGATGCTGAGAGGTTGTTTCCCCTGGCTGGGGAGTCTAGAACCAGGGGTCACAGTCTCAGAATAAGGGGTCGGCCATTTAGGACTGAGATGAGGAGAAGTTTCTTCACTCAGAGGGTGGTGGATCTTTGGAATTCTCTACCCCAGAGGGCTGTGGAGGCTCAGTCGTTGAGTATATTCAAGACAGAGATCGATAGATTTTTGCATATTAAGGGAATCAAGGGATATGGGGATAGTGCAGGAAAGTGGAGATGAGGTAGAAGATCAGCCATGATCTTATTGAATGGCGGAGCAGGCTCGAAGGGCCAAATGGCCTACTCCTGCTCCTGCTCCTATTTCTTATGTCCTTATGTTCTTATAAGCGGTAATGCTGTAGAATGTAGAATGCAGACTGGTGGAGCTAATAGGGAGAACTGCCCACATCTTGAGGCTAAAATAACTGGATCTGTGAAGCTTAATTTGGTACTCCTTCTTTAAAAAAAAATCCTACTGGTAGCTGGTACTCATTTCTTTGTTGATCTCCTTGATCGTACTCACAACGTTATGATACGGTATTTGCAGCTATAACTAAACCGTAAAGCTTCACCTTTGAAGTGTTAGCTGTGGCTCAGTGGGTAGCACTCTCACCTTCTGGGTCAGAAGGTTGTGGGTTCAAGTCCCACGCCAGAGACTTAAGCACAAAATCTAGGCTGACACTCCAGTGCAGTGGTGAGGGAGTACTATGCTGTCTTTCAGATGAGATGTCAAACCGAGGTCCTGTCTGCTCTCTCAGGGTAAAACATCCCATGGCACTATTTCGAAGAAGAGCAGAGGAGTTATCCCTGGTGTCCTGGCCAATATTTATCCCTCAATCAACATAGCAAAAACAGATTATCTGGTCATTAGCACCATTGCTGTTTGTGGGAGCTTGCTGTGTGAAAATTGGCTGTGCGTTTCCCACATTACAACAGTGACTACACTTCAAAGTACTTTGGCTGTAAGTGCTTTGAGACATCCGGTGGTCGTGAAAGGTGCTATAGAAATGTAAGTCTTTCTTTTCTTTTAATCTCACCCAACCCTGCTCGTTCAGTCCCTCATTCCAATCAACTTTGTTTCCCTTGGATTCCACGCACAGTGCTCGGTTTTCCCAAAAGCTTTGGTACATCAACGACTCAACCTCCCAAACCCAGTCTTTGTACGGCCTTATTTATGACATAATTAAAATAGCTCTTGGAGCACAGCCCTCCTTCAGGAGGTTTTTGGAGAGGGATAAATCACTGTAACATGTAGATCCTGAAATCTTAGGAATATGTGAAGCCACGATGATTTAGTACAGTACTAAGTAACAAGAGATCAGTTTTACTGGAAATGGCAGGAGAGATTCTTATAAACACAGTGAATTGTTTGTCTGGAAACCTAAAGAGTAGGAGGGCGCCTTTGCTCAGAAGCACCACATGCAATCAAGCAAGAAAAGGCCCTTTGTAACAGGGATTTTCTGATAAAAATCTAGCTGGGATTCCTGTCAGATATTATATACTTCAGCTTCCATCTAATCTTTTCCCATTAAGGTCAATTACCTTTTTTTCCTGTCCCTAAAGATTTGTCTTGATAAAAGCCCCTTGAACATAAAGAATATTACACCTGCCATCGGACGATTAGTTGCCAGAGAGTGCTTTAGCTACAAAGCTTTCTCAAGACAGCTTACCTCTAATATCAAGTTCAGTAGCACTAGCAAATGCATCCATTACTATATGGTTAGCAGCTTAAATGTGAACAGGTGGTAGCCACTGTATCTTAGACCACCAATACAGGGAACAATATAGAATATATTTTTTTTCCCTCTCACCAACCACCTTAAACATTCACTCCCTCCACCACCGGCGTACCGTGGCTGCAGTGTGTACCATCTACAAGATGCACTGCAGCAGCTCACCAAGGCTTCTTCAGCAGCACCTCCCAAACCCGCGACCTCTTCCACCTAGAAGGACAAGGGCAGCAGGCGCATGGGAACACCACCACCTCCAAGTTCTCCTCCAAGTCACACACCATCCTGACTTGGAAATATATCGGCCGTTCCTTCATCGTCGCTGGGTCAAAATCCTGGAACTCCCTCCCTAACAGCACTGTGGGAGCACCTTCACCACACGGACTGCAGCGCTTCAAGAAGGCCGCTCACCACCACCTTCTCAAGGGCAATTAGGGATGGGCAATAAATGCTCACATCCCATGAACGAATAAAAAAAACCGAAAGTCAGCCCTTACATTTAAATATTCTTCTTTAATGGGAGGGTAGAACTGTTGTGCACAGGTAACATCGGCTTGTCAATCTGGCAGAAGACATACTTGGACGGAATGGGTAGACACCCTTATCTGGGGCGCATGAATCATCAAAGACTGAGACAACTTCCTTCAAGGTGCAAATGCCAGTCGATAACAAGATTCAGACCATGGCTTCCGAGTCAGTCCGTCATTCTGACACTGTAGGAGAGTAAAACAATCTTCCATGTGGGATAATGAAAATGCACCCGGCGCACATGAAATGTGTTAAGAACTGGAAGGTCTGCTCCTGTTTAAATCTGCATTCCACGCCTTGTCTTGCAATGTGTTAACATCGCCCCCCCGCCCCCCCCCCCGCTGGATGAAACCCAGCTTGTTCGAGTTACATTGTTCAGAAGCTGCAGATGCCAACTGGCCGAGCTTATATTATTGCAGCAATCTCGCTAATGTTTTGTAGACCAGCGCCTGGGTGACCAAGGCAGTGTGTACAACACTTTACTTATGCCTTCCAGCTTGACCACCAGTCAATTAAATGATTACTTTTACTAAAAAGAAAGACTTGCATTTATACAGCGCCTTTCACGACCACCGGACGTCCCAAAGCGCTTTACAGCCAATGAAGTGCTATTTTGAAGTGTAGTCGCTGTTGTAATGTGGGAAACGCGGCAGCCAATTTGTGCACAGCAAGCTCCCACAAACAGCAATGATATAATGACCGGATAATCTGTTTTTTAGTGATGTCCATTGAGGGATAAATATTGGTTAGGACACCGGGGAGAACTCACCTGCTCTTCTTCGAAATAGTGCCGTGGGATCTTTTACATCCACCTGAGAAAGCAGGCGGGGCCCTCGATTATTGGTGACCCTTTTTAAAGTGACATCTTACCTTGGCATTTAGAGAATTTATAAACTTACTCACAAGCAGATGCCTCTGGTAATGTTGCAATTTTCCACTGTATAATTGGTGACATTTTGGCTTTTTCTTCCCTACTTGTTTGATTTACTTTTTTGTGGTCAGGCTTTCCATTATAATTAGTCCCAGGTGGAACATATTATTGAGATACTGGTTTCTAAAGTTCTGACCACTAAAGATAGGGCTAGGTGATTTGGATGGAGTGCATTTTCTTTTCTCTGAAGCTCCACAAAGTTGGGAGGACCCAAAATATTTCACAGACTTCCCTTACAGTCTGTGAAGAATACTAACATGAAATACAGCTGAAATAACCTCTTTAAGGCAGGTTGCATTCATTTACTTTCAACAAGTTTAAATCATGCACCTGCTGGAGCGTTCAGATGGCCGCAAGGATGGGAAAGGGGAAGAGGTTTGTGCCGGGAGGGATGTGCTTTTCCAACAATGTGGGAAGAAGATGCTCAACACGTTGGCGAAGAAAGCATGACTAGAGGTGGCAGATCAGATCAGCAGCAGAAGCACCACCCCACGAACTAGGATACAGGGCCGCATGACATTTAATGACCTCACAAGGACAGCAAAGGCGATAACAGCCACTCCTTTTCCCATTTCTTCCATCGTAACTGGTCACAGTCCGGATCTCCCTCCTCCAACATTCAGAGCAGTCACCACTCCAGTATCACATCCCTCACTACCAATCACAAGGGTACATTGCACTACCTCTCATTATCACTCCAAACACACTTCCTTGCCGCTTGCTGCCTGCACTGTTTCCACTAACGGTGTGCTCTTCTCACTCGCTATTAATTGCACAACCTGCAACTCCTCTCATGACCCCTTCCCGAATTCACAATCAAGCCAGTTTCTTCCCACTCAAAACCTTCCATTCTCCGAGCATCTTGCTTCTTCCCCATCTCAGCTTTATGCAGAAGCCCCACACATTTAGACTTGCCTATTGAAGGAAAATCTATTTTAACCATCCCTGACAACAACAAGAACTTTAGTAAAAAAAAGGCAAACTTTTAATTATGACTAAACCACATTAAAATGCAAGTTGAGAACAGGAATACGGAGGAACATTTTTAACAGACATTACACATAGAGCAGTTGTAACCAAGGACAAATCTGGGGTTGCTATGGAACCAGCAGAACCAACCAGCACTGTCTTGAGATAAGACCCTCATTAAACTGCAACAAGTGACACGCATGATGAAGTAACCCCATGAAATTTTGAAACAACCATGAACAACAAGGGGAAAAGCCGTGCTTGAAGGAGCCAATCAGTGAGGTGTACACGTGAAAGCCACGAGAAGAATCTGAACACAAAGAATATAAGAACTAACACAATACCTAGCTTTTTACTGCAGTCGGCCAGGATAAACGTGTTGCGGTCTAACAAAGAGAAGACGTCTAAAGATTTCAACAGACTTCAAGTGATCGGCGGTTTGGCCACCGGGCACTTGAAAACTCCGGGACAGGTTACGTTGGGTTCTTATTTAATCCATGTGTTAGTGGCTAAATAAAAGATCTCTGTGAGAGAGATAGTGCATCTGTGTGGTTTTCTGTTAAGGTGGATTCAGGTCTATGAACCCCACTCTAACACCTAATGTGGGAGGTGTGAAAGTCATAAATAATCTTACACTATGCAGTAGCCACTCATAATTCACTCCTTCTCCTTCTGCAGGAGAAAACAACGCACAATGGAAGGGAATGAGAAAAGACCGGTTGAGCAACTCTAGTCATCAGGGCCCTCACCCAGACGGAGCAAGAGGCTCTGGAACCTGTGGCACAACAAGAGCAGTGGAAATGGCAAAGCTGGCAGCTCCTCTTAACAGGGTGACTACTTGTCACTCGAACCCCTCATGAATCACAAGCAATTGGACCTTCTACAACATTAGAGCTCTGGTCAAGCCTTGCGTGTGTGCATGTCCAGCCTCTCAATGCCGTCTTAACCCTTGTTCCTCTCTTCTGTCCTCTAGGTCCCGCTCAGCAACCTCAAGGAGTATAGAATCATTGAAATTTACAGTGCAGAAGGAAGCCATTCGGCCCATCATGTCCGTGCCGGCCAAAAAAGAGCTCTCCAGCCTAATCCCACTTTCCAGCTCTTGGTCCGTAGCCCTGTAGGTTACGGCACTTCAAGTGCATATCCAAGTACTTTTTCAATGCGATGAGGGTTTCTGCCTCGACCACCCTTTCAGGCAGTGAGTTCCAGACACCCACCACCCTCTGGGGGAGAAAAGTTCTCCTCAACTCCCCTCTAATACTTCTACCAATTACTTTAAATCTATGCCCCTGGTTATTGACCTCTCTGCTAGAGGAAATAGGTCCTTCCTATCCACTCTATCTAGGCCCCTCATAATTTTATACATCTCAATCAAGTCTCCCCTCAGCCTTCTCATTTCCAAAGAAAACAACCCCAGCCTATCCAATCTTTCCTCATAGCTAAAATTCTCCAGTCCAGGCAACATCCTCGTAAATCTCCTCTGCACCCCTTTTAGTGCAATCACATCTTCTCTGTAATGTGGTGACCAGAACTGTACACAGTATTCTAGATGCGGCCTAACTAGTGTTTTATACAGTTCAAGCATAACCTCCCTGCTCTTGTATTCTATGCCTCGGCTAATAAAGGCAAGTATCCCGTATGCCTTCTTAACCACCTTATCTACCTGTCCTGCTACCTTCAGGGATCTGTGGACATGCACTCCAAGGTCCCTTTGTTCCTCTACACTTCTCAGTGTCCTACCATTTATGGTGTATTCCCTTGCCTTGTTAGCCCTCCCCAAATGCATTACCTCAGAGGATGACATCAGTCCTGTGTAAACACAGTCATGTACTGCACCCCTCCCAGGTACCAGCACAGACATTGGCAAACCGGGTGGGAACATAGGAACAGGAGGAGGCCATTCAGCCCCTCGAGCCTGTTCTGCCATTCAATGAGATCATGGCTGATCTGTGACCTAACTCCAGATCGTGAGTTAGAAGGGCCTGAACCCAGTGAAATGCATAGCAAAAGTGAGCAGGAGCAGGTACTGGTCAGCGGGACCTCTCTGGAGTGTGAGCCATGGCTCAGTGGGTAGCATGCTTGCCTACTGAGTTAGAAGGTTGTGGGTTCAAGTCCCACTCCAGAGACTTGAGCATAAGAATCTTGGCTGACACTCCAGTGCAATGCTGAGGGAGTGCTGCACAGTTGGAAGTGCCGTTTTTCGGATGAGATGCTAAACTGAGGCCCTGTCTGCTCTCTCAGGTAAAATATCCCATGGCAGTATTTTGAAGAAGAGCAGGGGAGTTCTCCCCGGTGTCCTGGGGCCAATATTTATCCCTCAATCAGCATCACTAAAACAGATTGTCTGGTCATTATGACATTGCTGTTTGTGGGAGCTTGCTGTGCACAAATTAGCTGCCACAGTTCCTACATC
This sequence comes from Squalus acanthias, assembly GCA_030390025.1. Lineage (NCBI taxonomy): Eukaryota > Metazoa > Chordata > Chondrichthyes > Squaliformes > Squalidae > Squalus > Squalus acanthias. Next base: position 119,409,506 of record CM059434.1, read on the forward strand.
ACAACAGTGACTACACTTCAAAATACTTCATTGGCTGTAAAGCGCTTTGGGACGTCCTGAGGTTGTGAAAGGTGCTATAGAAATGCAAATCTTTCTTTCTTTTTCTCAGCTCTGCTGAGTGGGACTGAGCTGCAAATCTCTGGGGCTCAGCCATGAAAAGAAAACTGATTAAGGCTCATCAGTGATTATATACGGTATTGGAAGGCCAGCCAGAAACCTTGAGCACCATGTTGCAAAGTATGGCGGAGTCCAACTTCCAGCATGAGCGGAGTTTTGTCGCATGGCCGTTACACTCTGCAATCTACCTTGCAGCGTGCGGCTCCAGGGACACTGCAGTTGGGCCCTCACAGTAAGAGCCTGTGTCACCAGCCATCACGGCTTTGGTGGAAGCTCAGACGGCTGCCATTCAGAATCTGAGTGTCAATGTCCGCTCCACCTTGGAGAGACTGGTGCACCGAATGGATAGACTTGTGGACCATGTGGACAGGGGCTTTTAAGGAGGCACTCATGTCCTGCAGGCCAGCAGATCAGTGGGAGCGATGAGCCACAGGCCCATGGGAGTGACGGTGGTGCCACGGGACAGGCAAGTGTTGCTCTCTCTCAGGATGACAACACGACTGCTCCCTTGTCACCCCCTCAATCAATACTCGCCATGGTGCCATAAAGCTGGCTGGGTCAGACTGGAGTCTGGATAGATAGAGTGGATAGGAAGGACCTATTTCCCCTAGCAGAGAGGTCAATAACCAGGGGGTATAGATTTAAAGTAATTGGTGGAAGGATTAGAGGGGAGTTGAGGAGAACTTTTTTCACCCAGAGGGTGGTGGGGGGTCTGGAACTCACTGCCTGAAAGGGTGGTAGAGGCAGAGACCCTCATCACATTTGAAATGTACTTGGATACGCACTTGAAGTGCGGTAACCTACAAGGCTACGGACCAAGAGTTGGAAAGTGGGATTAGGCTGGAGAGCGCTTTTTCGGCCAAATAGCCTCCTACTGTGCCGCAAACTTCTATGATTCTATGATTTTATGATAATCTGCAGCCTTGCCCTCAGAGACTTGAGCTCCCAGAGGACACTGGCCAAGAGCACCTCTAGGGTCCCAACTTGATCCACAGCGGCCTTTGACCAGATGAACCACTGGGGAAAATGTCATAGAAGAGGCAGGGTGAGTAAACCTTCTTCTGTAAAATGTCACTATTGGTTGACACTTGGGCGATTAGCTCGTTAAAATCTTCATTACTTTTGGCACCTTGGCCTGCAGTACCTTTGAAAGGACATCACGAATGTTAAAAGTGACAGAATGATTTCAGTTTTAGAGAATGTAGGATTAAGAACATAAGAATTAGGAGCTGGAATAGGCCATACGGCCCCTCGAGCCTGCTCCGCCATTCAATAAGATCATGGCTGATCTTCAACCTCAACTCCACTTTCCCACCCCATACCTTGATTCCCTTAGAGTCCAAAAATCTATCGATCTCAGCCTTGACTATGCTCTGGGGAAGAGAATTCCAAAGATTCGCAACCCGCTGAGTGAAGAAATTCCTCCTCATCTCAGTCCCAAATTAAGGGAATGGTGACTGAGGTTTCCAGGGCTGTTAGTGCTGAGGAGCCTGGTTTCAGAGTTCAGGGCAGGGGACTGAGCTATTCAGCTGAACTGTTGTGCAATTAATTCATCCCTTGCTTTGTTCTCTCTGCAAGGCCTGCCGCTGCTCTCCTTCCTGTGCTTCGGCCTTGCCCTCGGCCAGCTGTTCCTCATCAGATGAGGATTCGTCCTGTTCATCTGTCTCTTCCGAATGCAATCCTCTCGGGACCGTTATATTGTGGAGGACGCAGCGGACCACAATTATGCGGGAGAATATTGCAGGGGGTTCACAGACGTGTCTAGCCACCTAGACCCTTGCGTTAGGAGCCCTAGAGTGAGCTCAACTCTGGTTATATCTGAGCTGCACAGGCATTATAGAGTTTCGAAGAGGTGTCATGGGCCAAGTTAGCAGGGGGTACATCCCTTGTCCCCAAACAGCCATCCTCTGTCATTCCTGCCATGGTGAAAAAGTAGAGGGATGTTGGACTTCCACAGCATGAATAAATCATGGCAACTGCCTGGTATCTCGCGCAGACCTGGATGAGTTTCTTGGTGTGGTCACATACTAGCTGGACCCTAATAGAGTGGCATCCCTTGCAGTTAACAAAAGCTCCTGGCTGGTCATGAGTTCCCCGACGGCAACACGAGTGCGGTCAATAGCGCCCGACAGTCTAGGGAAGCCAGCCATTGCTGCGAACCCCAAGGAGCTCTCGTTCTGGCTGCTTTCATCGATTGGGAATGAGATGTAATGGTGCACTCTGGTAGATCGCTTTTGTCACCTGCTTTATGCACCTTTAGCTGCCGCGTTTCCCACATCACAACAGTGACTCCACTTCAAAAAAGTACTTCATTGGCTGTAAAGCGCTTTGAGACGTCCGGTGGTCGTGAAAGGCGCTACATAAATGCAAGTCTTTCAAGTCTTTCTTTATGGACCACCTGCCGACTGTGACATGCAAACAATGTCATCGTCCCCCCCCACCCCACCAGCCTGGAAGGATCCTGACACGAAAGAATTTAGGCGGGTGGTCACCTTCACAGCCACTGGCTGCTGGTTATTGCTTGAGGTTAAAATTCCCCCCAACGTCTCAGAGCCAACCAATGGAGTCTAATGGCTTGCTTGACTCAGGCATTAGAAAGAAAGAAGACTTGCATTTTTACAGCACCTTTCACGACCATCAGGATGTCCCAAAGTGCTTTACAGCCAATGAAGTACTGTTTGAAGTGTAGTCACTGTTGTAATGTGGGTAACGCGGCAGCCAATTTGCGCACAGCAAGCTCCCACAAACAGCAATGTGATAATGACCAGATAATCTGTTTTTTAGTGATGTTGGTTGAGGGATAAATATTGACCAGGACACCGGGGAGAACTCCCCTGCTCTTCTTCAAAATAGTGCCATGGGATCTTTTACGTCCACCTGAGAGAGCAGACGGGGCCTCGGTTTAACGTCTCATCCGAAAGACGGCACCTCCGACAGTGCAGCACTCCCACAGCACTGCACTGGAGTGTCAGCCTAGCTTTTTGTGCTCAAGTCTCTGGAGTGGGGCTTGAACTCACAACCGTCTGAGTCAGTAGGCGAGGGTGCTGCCCACTGAGCCACGGCCTTTCAGTTTGTTGCTTGATGGAGGCTACAGAGTTAAAGATCTCCTTTTACAGCACAGCGACATCCAGGGAGTGTGAGCTGTAGGGCAGGGGTTCAATGAACTCATCAGAAGGTGTCTGTCAGTGGCTTGGTGATGAAGTGACCAAACAGCTGGAATAGTTTAGTCCTGACAATGGCAGCTTAAGATTCCTACATGGAGGTTTAGCAGATCGACTGGTGCACTTATTCATCTTCAGACTCCAATTTTTTAAAGGGGCTGTTTATGTTTTGCTCTTCTTACCCTAATTTATCCATTTCCCAAAGAATCTTGAACTTATTTCAGAATAACTTTCAGAAATTTTAAGCGGTCTTGAAGCAAATCACATTGAAGACACAAAAATTAGCCTTGACATTTATCAGGTCAGTCTCTCTAGTGGTGGAATGCTCCTAAGTGGGGAGTCTTGAGGTTGTATCTGCTTCAGTGAACTTAACCTTGTTTGTTCTAATTCACTGAGTTTTCCAAGTTCCTGATCGGGTCACTGTGACAGCGAGCAATACTGCTCTAGAGAGAGAAAACAAATCTGATGGGACATCACTTACTGGATAATCCGACAAGGAGACTGAAGACGGTTGTGGTCAGTGTTGCTGCCAGGTTGTCCTTCTGTTGCCTTTGAAGGAGAGGTTGTAGGGGGGGAGGGGTGGGGAAGAGAAATCTAAGAAGCGAAGACTAGAGATTAATATCCTAAAGTAGAACCAAGCATGAGGAAAAGAATAAATGGTAAATAAAGAGGAAAAAAAAAGTTAAAATGGGTGATAGTGTGACACAAATAAAATAAAAAGAAAGGCAGCAATGTGCTCGGGTGTTGATGCCCTGTGTCCTGTGCAGCATCGGGTGCTTGCGGAGAAGGTTGGTGTGGATGTAGGTGCTGCTGGTGTGTCCGGTGATGCTGGTGTTGGGGCTGATCGGTTTGGGATTCTGAGGACCAAGGTGAGATTTTTTCAAGGGCACCGATGCTGATGTAATAGATGGCAGGTGAGGTTGAGATGACAGGAGTGATCTGTCAATGTTGAGATAGGTTGTTCCAAGGAGGTGACAGTGGATAGAGAGATTAGTTCAAACACGTCAAAAGTGCATAAAGCTCAAAAGTGGGTTCCAAATCATTAATGCTCCAGCTTCTAAGATTGGGAAGTGAGCAGCTGTGAAATGGTAGGTTTTATACCACTATTGCAGCTGTCACCTATTCACAGCAATCCACAGTCATTGAGAACCCGACACACTTACCCGATGTGATAGCCGCTCTCCGGGAACCTCGTTGAAAACCTGGTAAAATGGTAAGTACATGGGAAAATGGTTCTTAACTACCTTTTAATAAGCTTTTAACTATTGAAATTGGCTGACCCGACACTTGGGAAACTGACAAGGAGGCAGGTTTACAGCGGGATACCGACCCGCTGTCAATCTTTGTGATTTTTGACAGCAGACCCGCCTCCAAACCCGCACTCTGAACGCCGGCAAAATTCAGCCCCTAGAGTGGGGCTTGAACCCACAACCTTCGAACTCAGAGGTGAGAGTGCTGCCCACTGAGCCACGGCTGACACTCCAAGCTACGAGGTCAGGGGTCAGAAACCAACAATTACGTTCCAATATGTTCATAGCCACCTTTGTCTGTGCGTCAGAGCTATTCCATCCTATCAGCACCAACACGCTAAAAAAGAATCTGAATCTGACTGACAAACAGTACTGTTAGATGTTGAGCAGGGTCAATATGCACATTTGCACATTATTAATGTGATGACAGATGCATAGAGGCAATTTGGTGCCTTAACTTTATCCACGTGTCAAGTTGCGATCCCCGGGGAACCTTGGAGACATTCGCAGACGATGAGCTGGCAGTGCATGCATTAACTATATAAATTCCACTATTTTATAAGCAGACAAATATTTTACAACGCTTATGAGGAGCATGTTGGAAAACTTAGGTTGTAAGCAGTGCTGTGATAAAGACTGCTTGCTTTTGGTTAGTTATTAGCGCCCCAACTTTTCAAGTGGAAAGTTTGGAACAGGCGCCAATTAGCGCTGATCCTCGTTAGTTAATGTAATAATACACCAGCTGAACAGACGTTTGTTTTGTTGCAGGAGAATTGTAATCTTGTACATACAATACAGTGCTGTATCTATCATATTCAAGCCGCACGCTGTGTTATAATGCAATGCTGACTTAAATTTAACTGCTCCCTTCCTGCCCTGCCGTTCACTGTTCCATGACTAAGAGGGGGGTTGGGGGCGGGCTGGCTCCCTGCTCCATGCCTCTGCCTGGTCACCACTCCCAAACACTGTGTGTTGACTTGCCCATTTGATTTTCTTCCCATTTCTGAAGAGAAAAGCCTCTTGGCTGTACTCAATGCTGTTCCTGGCAGCAGAGAAAGGCAATTCACTATCTGGGGAATCACGGGTACTAATCAATCCATGGTGCAATGCATCATCACAACACTGAGGTGCGTTTCTCTCTTCCAAGAGGGAAACCGTATTACTCATAAGTCAGTCTCGGGACATGTGGGTAGTGTCGATAGTAAAATATGAAGCGGTATTTTGCAGTGTCCTGAATCATATATTTACATCATAAATTTTATTAAAACCCATTTTTCAACACGGCATTGGAACACGAGACCACTTTCGCATGCCAATTGGCAGTTAGCAAAGAAGGAATATCGACTACCCGCCTGCCTTTTCAGAAGGTGTATGGACTGCCTGGATCAGCGAAGGGAGGAAATGAGGGAGGGGGAGAACGGGAGGAGGCTATGTGCCATTCTGGGAAGGTGCATAACTTTCTTTTAAATTTATTTGGAATATATTTGAAGGCGCCCGTCCAGAAAACCAAAGAGTGTTGAACCTTGTTATGACATCAGTGCATTATGGCCATCTGTGCTCCTTATGCTGGTGATTATTTTTTTAAATTCGTTCCTGGGATCTGGGCGTCGCTGGCAAGGCCAGCATTTATTGCCCATCCCTAATTGACCTCGTGGTGGTGAGCCGCCTTCTTGAACCGCTGCAGTCCGTGTGGTGAAGGTACTCCCACAGTGCTGTTAGGGAGGGAGTTCCAGGATTTTGACCCAGCGACGATGAAGGAACGGCTGATATACTTCCAAGTCTGACTTGGAGGGGAACTTGGAGGTGGTGGTGTTCTCATGCACCTGCTGCCCTTGTCCTTCTAGGTGGAAGAGGTCGCGGGTTTGGGAGGTTCTGCTGAAGAAGCCTTGGCGAGTTGCTGCAGTGCATCTTGTAGATGGTACACACTGCAGGCATGGTGCGCCGGTGGTGGAGGGAGTGAATGTTTAAGGTGGTGGATGGGGTGCCAATCAAGCGGGCTGCTTTGTCCTGGATGGTGTCGAGCTTCTTGAGTGTTGCTGGAGCTGCACTCATCCAGGCAAGTGGAGAGTATTCCATCACACTCCTTACTTGTGCCTTGTAGATGGTGTTAACGATTTCCATAGAAACGCAAGGATCCCGTGCATTATCTATATGGCTCTGACGGACAGTTTGAATTTCAACATGAAACTTAAAACAACCCTATGTAAACCCTGTGATTGTGCCATTCTAAAATTGTTATTCAATGGTTCGAAAATAAAAGCACCAGCTAGTAATTCTGAATAGGTTATTATTATATGAAAATAGATATTTAATTGTAATATCACAATTGTGTAGGGCACAACTAGATTATAACACTAAGTTTCTGTTACTTAAAATAGGAATGAATCACCTGACTGGATTGTATAATCAACAAAGATTTGTAGTATGTCTGAGGCTTTACTGCAGACTAAGAAAAGAAAGATTGACTTGTATTTCTACAGCGCCTTTCATGATCTCAGGACGTCCCAAAGCGCTTTACAGCCAATGAGGTACTTTTTGAAGTGTAGTCACTGTTGTAATGTGGGAAAAGCGGCAGCCAATTTGCGCACAGCAAGCTCCCACAAACAGCAATGTAATAATGACCAGATAATCTGTTTTTTAGTGATGTTGATTGAGGGATAAATATTGGCACCAGGACACCGGGGAGAACTCCCCTGCTCTTCTTCGAAATAGTGCCATGGGATCTTTTACGTCCACCTGAGAGAGCAGACAGGGCCTCAGTTTAAGGTCTCTTCTGAAAGACGGCACTTCCGACAGTGCAGCACTCCCTCAGTACTGCACTGGAGTGTCAGCCTAGATTTTTTTTGTGCTCAATTCAAGTTAAAGCGAACAAATTGCACACGTCTGTTATAGATTAGATCGTGCAGCTCCTAGTGTTAACTCCTGTGCAGGTACATGGTAAATGAAATGAACTGAAACCCACTATTTGAGCCAGTATTTGAGAGAAGCACAAGCTGTGTTGATGAAGAGAAAGCTTTGTCATTTGTTTCATGTATTGGGCAGCAACATAAGATTGCAAGCGGAGGCATCAACAACTAATGACATTGAGAAGGTACGTTAGAGAAGTGGGCGAGAGATTCTTGGAGCTGTCTGGGATGGAGTTCCACAGAAAGGAGAGGTGGTGTTCGAAGCTTTGCCAACGGAATTCAAGGCAGACTTTTTGACTTCTACAAAATATTGAGGTGCAACTATAATGGCTTCTGTATTTCTGATATGAACATGGGGACCTCCCTTAAGTGCTGGAAATCCTTTGGTTCTGCTCTATTCATAATCTTACAGAGGACAGCCAGTCAGCCACCTTACATCACTCATGCTATAGTCCTATCTAATCACTGCTACTAGACAGGTGAATATACAAATCACTGGCAGTAATCAAACAAACCTCCATTTACAAGAAGACATTAATAAACTGACTGGCACAGACCAGTTGGGCCGAATGGCCTGTTTCTCAGCTGTACATTCTATGTAATACTTGTGCCCATTATTTGCATTTATCTCTCACACCGCAATGCCAACCACAAATGTATTATTTTTCTTGTAACCAATTACCTTTCATTATCATAAAGTAAAGCTTAGCGCCAGGCTAGTTATTAAAATCAAAAAGATTTTGGACTTGGTATTGGCAGTGGTGTGGGGACGTACTGAGCGCACTGTAATTGTTTGAATGGCAGTGAAGCCATCCTGTAATCACTGAGTGGGAGACGCAGAGCCATTAACGTGGTTACTGTGATAATTAGAAGCAGGTTAAGGAGGCATTCTTCACTCGAGTAGTCTTTAAAAGTTCCAGCTCCACTCCATGGGGTTGAGTCTGCAGTCACGCACTGAGAGAATAAACCTGATCCTGTAGGGAAGTGGAGAATGTGTTCGCATGATGGAAATTAAATACTCTGTCTCATTAAATTACAATGAGAACAGACTGATTATGACTCCAGCTGTAAGTGATTGATTGATATGTACTGTGGGTGGTATACATGTACGTGTTGCTGCTGGAGACAGGTGCAGTGAGGTGGTCTCCATCTGTTCAGAAGCCTTATTGGCTGTCTCTGGAGATGAATTGATATGAGCTGACCGAAGTGTCAGTTAGAACAATGATTAGCTTAAAACACATACGACTAAAGCAATAGAGGCCATTTCCTCTCTCCTCTGCCAATAACTTAATGAATGCTGAAACACAGGGCTCACTCCTCACTCTCGGTGGTGCTTCTCAAAATGCTTTCATTACAAACCAGAAACCATTGCACTGGTTTTGACTGTTTTGCAGTGAATGCCTTATGTGCAGGAAGAAAGACTTGCATTTCTATAGTGCCCTTCACGATCACCAGATGTCCCAAAGCGCTTTACAGCTATAAGTGTAGTGACTGTTGTAATGTAGGGAACGCGGCAGCCAATTTGCTCACACAAACAGCACTGTGATAATGACCAGCTGATCTGTTTTTTCAGTGATGTTGATTGAGGGATAAATATTGGCCCAAACACTGGGGAGAACTCCCCTGCACTTTTTCAATATAGTGCCATGGGATCTTTTACATCCACCTGATAGAGCAGACAGGGACTCAGGTCAAGTCTCTTGGGGTGGGATTTGAACCCACAACCTCCTGGACTCAGTGAAGTAAGAGTGCTACCAACTGAGCCACGGCTGCATGTCATCATAAAGCAAGAGTGCATAACATTCAAGAACAACAGGAAAGGAGTGGTAGAAAATACCAGTGTTTCATCAATTAGCAAATATGTTCCTCTCAATTTGAATTTTTTTACAAAGATGTTCGTTCGACAAAATGTGCTGCAAATTATTTATAAAATATTTCTGGCTGTAATTAAAGGGTATGAATTATATTGGTTGTAATTTACACAATAGAAGATATTTTGACAGTAGGCTCCCGAGGTATGGAAAGTGGTCCGCATTGGACTCATCAGTCACCTGAGAACTCATTTTTAATGTGGAAGCAAGTCATCCTCGGTTCCGAGGGACTGCCTAAGAAGAAGAAGAAGAAGATATTTTATAATACTTACAGGATTGAAGGATGCCTACTTCTCAATTGAAATATGCCATTAGGTTTTTTTATATTTTATCCTACAAGAGACGACTGGAATTGTGATCATAAAATATTAAATTTGCTCTTCTTCAAAATCCAACGGTCCAGAGACATCAAGGAATATGATTCAGTCTATAATTTATAATGAAACATTAATACATAATTTATTATAACTTGTATAATACAAGGAAATATTGAATGTGAAAACACCAGTGAACCCATCAAAGCACCGAGCTTCTTTCACCAGCCTTGTACAATCTGCTTTATCATCAACTCTATCCCATCTATTTAATCTACTGAGCGAAAGGTTGTCGAGTGTCTTTTCTGGTCAAAAGGTTATAAAACAACACTCCAGAGGCCAACACTCCAGCTCACTATTCTATCCTGTCATCCAAAAGAAAATGCCCGAGAACTCCGCCCATCCCCGAGTCCCAATGTAACAGGAACCATCATGTCCTGACAAGTATTTGATCATTTTGTATGGCACCCAGTCCCAATCCAACCAGGTACTATTGTGGTGCTTAATTCCTAAAGCACATCTCATCTCATGCGCTTCCCAGGGTGTTCAAACATTTGCCTGAAAGGGATATCATCTATCGAAGCAGTAACCTGACACCTCAGTCCCATGCTGTGTAACCTGGCAAAGGGGGCTCTGAAATTCAGAACATTTTCAGCAGATTAACAGCGCAATGTATACTTGCCTGTGGTTGTACAAACAGCAGTGCTCTGGGCTTTGGAGGAAGTGCAACTCCAGTATGTGTGATTGAACAACAACAGCAACTTGTATTTATACAGCGCCTTTAACGTAGTAAAACATCCCAAGGCGCTTCACAGGAGCGATTATTAAACAAAATTTGACACCGAGCCACATAAGGAGATATTAGGATAGGCGACCAAAAGCCTGGTCAAAGCGGTAGGTTTTAAGGAACATCTTATGAACATACGAACAATGATGGGCAGGGTAAAGACCCTCTGGTCCATCCAGCCTGTCCCACACTATTGCCATACCTTGTATATCACAATATATACACTCTCCACCCCACCCGAAACCATGTAATCTCCTGGAGGAGGCGAAAAAACAGATAAAAAACCCCAGGTCAATTTGAGGAAAGAAAAATCTGGGAAATTCCTCTCCGACCCATCTCGGCAATCGACACTAGCCCAGGAGATCACTCTGGCCCTGAATTCCCTGCAGTGCCTACTTTCTGTAAGAGGTGATCTCTGCCCCAGCCAGAAACAGGTCCAGCTCTCACTTGAACAAATTCAGCGAATCAGCATCCACCACACGAGACGGAGGAGAGAGAGGTAGAGAGACGGAGAGGTTTAGGGAGGGAATTCCAGAGCTTAGGGCCTTGGCAGCTGAAGGCACGGCCGCCAATGGTGGAGCGATTAAAATCAGGGTTGTGCAAGAGGCCAGCTTGGAGGAGCCAGATATCTCGGAGGCTTGTAGGGCTGGAGGAGGTTACAGAGATAGTATTATTTAATGTGCCAGATAAATATTAACAGCAGCACAAGATTGCCAATTAAAAACAGAACATGCTGGACATGCCAGCAGGTCAGTCAGCACCCAAAAGAGAAAGTCAAGTTAACTTTCTGAGTGGGGCCCTTTGTCAGATTCGACATTATTGTTTCTATACACGGCAGGCTAATAGTCTGTCGAATGCAATATAAGTGTAACTGTATTCAGGCACAGCCTTTTCTATATAAAAACATAAGAAATAGGAGCAGGAGTAGGCCATTCAATAAGATCATGGCTGATCTTCTACCTCATCTCCACTTTCCTGCACTATCCCCATATCCCTTGATTCCCTTAATATTCAAAAATCTATCGATCTCTGGCTTGAATATACTCAATGATTCAGCATCCACTGCCCTCTGGGGTAGAGAATTCCAAAGATTCACAACCCTCTGAGTGAAGACATTTCTCCTCATCTCAGTCTTAAATGGCCAACTCCTTATTCTGAGACTGTGACCCCTGGTTCTAGACACCTCAGCAAGGGGGAAACAGCCTCTCAGCATCTACCCCGTCAAGCCCTTTAAGAATTTTACACGTTTCAATGAGATCACCTCTCATTCTTCTAAACTCCAGAGAATATAGGCCTAGTCTACTCAATCTCTCCTCATAGGACAATCCCCCATCCCAGGAATCAGTCTGGTGAACCTTCGTTGCACTCCCTCTATGGCAAGTATATCCTTCCTTAGGTAAGGAGGCCATTACAACTGGATACAAATATTAATGAACCTGCTTGCATTGAAAAGGATGGAAAAGCGAAATTGGAATTGAATTTGTTTTAATCCGGCAGTTCCACAGAGGTGGAAAATTAATTTAAAAGGCAATAATTAGTCTATTACGGAATGATCAAGACCTGGCATTGCTACTAATGCAGACTCAGCAAGAACTTGTAATTGGACAATGGGATGGGTAAAAACGGTTGACACCAGGTATCCACCAGCCCATCGAAATAAGGTATGAAATGGGCGACCGAGCGAGAAAGGCAGGCAGTTAGGGGGCGAAGGCTTCTTCGAGGTGGATGCAGGCTGGCTACGGCCTAACACCTCGGTCAAGTTTAGCCTCTGAGGTGGATCGATGCTGGCCAACGGCCAAACACCTCCAACAGCTCGAGGGACGACCCAACGGAAGTGACCGCTGCCGCAGGCTGCAGGGATCCACCCAATCCCAGACCACTGTACTGCCTCACCATCCGTCCGGTCATTCCATTCCGCTCTGGGGCCGTAGATCGCCCTCATCTGTCACGGGTTGTATGTCTACTGTATCTACTTCAATCGCATGTAGTATCTGATTACGCTTAAACTGTAGGGGGGAAAAATTCGGTTGCTTTGCGCCTCCCGTTAGATAACAGGGCTCAAAGCAGCTAGTGCCCGGGCGCGGTGCCGCTAACGCCTCCCGCGAATTTCAGCGGGAGGTTAGCGGCAGCGGTAACGCCCTGTGGTGCTGCACCTCTGGCGATGACTTCATCGCCGTGCGCAGCGCTCCGCTCGTGCCCTGGCTGCAAACTTGGCTCGCGCCCCCATACCTACCACCAGACATTATGTCCGACGGGCTCAGGGTGGCGTTTTTGCGGCTGGGGCGATAATAATGAAAGGGCAGGTGCCAGGTGGCTATTTTTTTTGGGCCGCCTGCCAGCACCTGCCCCCTCTGGCCTCCTCCTGTGGAGTGCCGGCCGCGATCGGTCTGCCCGACACTCCTCTTGCATGCTGGGCTCTTTTCCCGGCACCCCGCTCCCCGGTGGTCCAACAGGGCCCCGGTGTGTGCTGAACTAGGCCCCACCCCTTTAATCAAGAAGTACTTCATTGGCTGTAACTTGCTTTGGGATGTGCTGAGGTCGTGAAAGGCGCTATATAAATGCAAGTCTTTCTTTCTTTCTCCTTGTTGAGAAGGATCTCAACTCGCCAGTGGACCCTAACAATCCAATTGATAACTTCAGCTTTCAATAGTAGACTTTGATCGCCGTCAAGGAAATACATTCCTGGAAAGGTAGTTTTTTTCTCTCTTCAGCCACAAATTTAACCAGAAATAACTTAAAATAATTGGCAAAAAAAGCCAGGGGGAAGATGGGAAGAATTTTTTAACTCAGCGAGTTGTTGTGATCTGGAACGCGCTGCCTGAAAGGGCGGTGGAAGCAGATTCAATAGTAACTTTCAAAAGGGAATTAGATAACTACTTAAAAAGGAAAAATTTGCACGATTATGGGGAAAGAGCGGGGGAATGGGACTAATTGGAAAGCTCGTTCAAGAGCCAGTGGACCGATTGGCCTCCTTCCATGCTGTATCATTCTATGATTCCCTGGGCTGGATTTTGTCTTGGGATCGGGTTGGGGTCGTGTAATCCGCATTTCGTGTTCCCCCCCCGACTCCAGATTAATGTGGATCAATGATGCAATTTTCATTTAATTGGGCAATTGAGTTCCAGCATGTGGGAACCCATGAACTAATTAGTGTTTTCAGTCTGAAAGTCGCCTCTGATGATGTCATCATTGTTAACTGCCTAGTCTCAGAGACTGTTGGTGAGAGAGGACCCCTGGCTTTTGATGTGAGTGGAGGTGTGGTGGAGGAGAGAGAGAGAGAGAGGAGAGAGAGAGAGAGAGAGAGAGAGAGAGAGAGAGAATTTTTTTGCCAAGTAAGTCCTCCCAGGCAGTCTCTGAAGACATTCAATTCAGTAGCATCAGAGGCAATGTTCAGACCTAATACTACTACTACCACCTTCATCACATCTCCGTTGTAATAGTGGACTTGCAGCCGATAGTCAGCTATCCACTTGTGCTCCCGCCAGGTTTCACTGGAGTGTTTCACACCAGGCGTGCTTCACGTCAAAAGAGGGTTAAACTAGCTACAGCGTTTCAAAATGGCATTACAGAGCCAATTTAGAGCTTGTTAAGGGCTTTAATGGCCTCTCCCGCCTCTTGGAGGCGGGACGGAATCGGGAACCCCGCGACTGATTATGTCAAAATTGCATGGAGTCGGGATAGGGTCGGAAACCCCGACCCCGCAAATTTAACCCCCCACACGCCTCCAAACCCGACTCCATGGGTCATTCAAAATCCAGCCCTATGAATGTAAAACCTATTGAGAGCAGCTGTTGCAAATTTAGCTACTGTCCATGGTTGGCTACAGTGTTGGAACCGAGAGAGACAAAGAATGCCCTCATTAATTAAAAAAATATATAGTTCCTTAGTATTTGATCAACATTTGGCTGTACCATGAGGCTTTATTTATTAATCCTTGTCACCCAACTGAAGTTTATAATGAGCCAAATAATATATATTTTTTAATTCATTCACAGGATGTGGGCGTCGCTGGCAAGGCCAGCATTTATTGCCCATTGCTAATTGCCCTCGAGAAGGTGGTGGTGAGCCGCCTTCTATGAATTTAACTGAATGGCTTGCTTGGCCATTTCAGAGGGCAGTTAAGGCCAGACCAGGTAAGGACAGCAAATTTCCTTCCCTAAAGGATATTAGTGAACCAGATGGGTTTTTACAATAATCCGGTAGTTTCATGGTCACCATTACTGATACTAGTTTTTTATTCCAGATTTATTTAAATAACTGAATTTAATTTCCCCAGCTGCTGTGGTGGGATTTATGAACTCATTTATCTCTGAATCATTGCCTTCTGGATTACTAATCCAGTAACATAACCACTATGCTACCTTACCCCTATCATCAACTGGGCTGGCAGAACGCCATAAAATAATGAGAGATTAAAAGGGTGAACTTGGTCTTGTCGATAATTATCCCAGAAAAATTCAGTGTGAAAATGAGAAATTGCTTTCGTATTGGGACAGAGTAACGGGAGTAGGCCATTGAGCCCCTCGAGCCGGTTCCGCTGAACGGTGACATCTTCAATAAAATTATTGAGACGGCAAATTTCACACTGAAGTGACTCAAGTGTAAGCAGGGCACTTTTGTACGTGCTGTGAGCTGGTTCTCCAAGCTTCGAGCATGTAGTTCCGAGTGGATCAATCTGTTTGCAGGTGCAGGGAGAATTTCAAATGAAATTGATGTGGAGGAAGTGCCTGGTCTGTGAATATGTGCTGCAGAGACTGGAAGCAGTATGTGTGTGTGTGTGTGGGTGAATCGGTTGATAGTTGAGAGGAGAGGCACGGCATTAAAGAAGGGAAGAATAAAACCTTGTATTGATGCAACACTTCAATGACCTCAGGATGTCCCGAAGTTCTTCACAGTCAATGAATTACTTTTCAAGTGTAGTCACTGTTGTTGTGTCGGCAAATGCAGCAGCCAATTTGTGCACAGCAAGGTTCCACAAACAGCAATGAGATAAATGACCAACTTGTCTGTTTTGGTAGTGTTAGTTGGGGATAAAAATTGGCCAGGACACTGGAGAATTCCTGCTCTTCTTTGCGGCACACCTCAAGATCTTTTATGTCTGTCTGAACTTGTAGAGAGGGTCCCAGTTAGACAGCTCTCTCTCATCTCCCTCCCAGTGCAGATACTGGCTTTGCTTCTCTCTTGCTCTCTCTCTTCCTCAGCCTCCCAAAAGTTGCTCCTGCATTCTCTCCCCCTACCTCCCAGATGCTGCACCTCCCCTCGCTACCACCTCCCCCCTACCCCCCTCCAAATGGCGGCCCTGGTATCTGTCCTCTCTCCATCCCCCCCAAATGTGCTGCACTCTCTTACCCCTTCTCTCCTTCCCCACCAAAGACTGCTGCTCCTTTCCGCTTACGTTGTTGAGCTCTTACCCGCTGGCAGTGCTGCTGTGAATGACGCTCTTCTACCTTTTATGCTCATTTCTGTAATCGATGTCATCGTCAATTAAAAGGTAGCAAGTGCCCCTTTCTTAAACGTCTCCTCTAAGCTGCGGTGCAGCGCAGCCGCGCAGCTCTCTGCCGGTCCCCCGCAGCCCAGGACCGGCTTTTTCAATGTTAAATTTCGCACATGCACGAAACTGTGAATGGGCCACGCACCCAACAAAAAATAACGGGGCACATTCGGTATGACCTATAAACTGAAAATTAAACAAGAAATTTTAAATGAAACTTAACAAATCAAATTAAAATTCTGTTCCGGGTGCCAATAAAACACTCCAGTGTGACGGTGTTCTACAGTGGGCATAAACATTGCCAACTTTGTGAGGTAGGAATTCAGGAGCTGCACTCAGGGAGGGGGAGGGGCTGGTCTGCACGAGGATTGCCAACTCTGATTGGACGTATTCCGGGAGGTTTCATCACATGACCTCCTGACTCCACTGCCCCCACCCCGCACGCTCCCGCCATTGGTCGCCCGGCATGCCCATCCTCGTGACGCCCCGCCTTCCCTCGCCCATTGGAAAGTGAACAGACTCTTCAGCCGCGATTTCGCCTACCGAGGTGGGTCCGGGGCGGCCGGGGTCGGTGGTGGGTCCTGACCCCGCTGCTGGCTCCAGCCCGCTCTGTTGAAGTGATTTTACGATGATTGGGCTCGTTAAGCCCAACCTGTGAGGTTCCCGGCCAATTAAAAGGAAGCGGGTCTGATGACGTCATTTGATGACGCGTCATCGGCCGGTTTCCTTAAAGGGACCATGTCCAAATTTACTTTGACAGTTGTGCTGTCAGTGTTCTACAGCATTGAGGTGCTGCAAGCACTGCACAAAAGTGCACGGCTGTACCCAGGCTCTCCCATGACACCCTCCATATGCTTATGGAGGGAGTCACAGCACAGAGGGAGGTTCTCTTCCCTTCCAGTGGGCGGAAGAGACCTCCCCAGGACACCAACGCAGCCTGGTTGCACATTGCACTGGAGGGCACAAGCAGGGATGTCGTCAGGAGGACCAGGCTGCAGTGGCACAAACCTTTCAATTATCTCAGTAGATCATGAAACAAAGGATATACTTGCCTTGGAGGCGGTGCAACGAAGGTTCACTAGATTGATTCCTGGGATGAGAGGGCTGTCCTATGATGAGAGATTGTGTAGAATGGGCCTATACTCTCTGGAGTTTAGAAGAATGAGAGGTGATCTCATTGAAACATACAAGATTCTGAGGGGGCTTGTCAGGGTAGATGCTGAGAGGTTGTTTCCCCTGGCTGGAGAGTCTAGAACCAGGGGTCACAGTCTCAGGATAAGGGGTCGGCCATTTAAGACTGAGATGAGGAGGAATTTCTTCACTCAGAGGGTTGTGAATCTTTGGAATTCTCTGCCCCAGAGGGCTGTGGATGCTGAGTCTTTGAGTATATTCAAGGCTGAGATCGATAGATTTTTGGACTCTAGGGATATGGAGATTGGGTGGGAAAGTGGAGTTGAGGTCGATGATCAGCCATGATCTTATTGAATGGCAGAGCAGGCTCAAGGGGCTATATGGCTGACTCCTGCTCTTATTTCTTATGTTCTTATGTTACTGCAAAGCCACACTCAACCTCATCCTGCTGTGCCACTCATCACATCCCCATCACTCTGCCTTCCCTACCCTACTCCTGCACATCTTTACTCACACCAACTTACCTTGCATCTCCAACCATCCCTCTCTATCTACATTATCACTTCCCCATCTCACTAGCCACCCCTCACACTCACCCTCATCCTAGTCCAATCATACCAACTAACAACACACAAGGGTAGACACTTGGAAGGTTTTAGCCAATGTTCATGTGAAGTTTCTGTTAATGTGCTGTCAAACATTGAAATCTTTATTTTCAACACTTTGTATTCTTGGACAGATTTGTGTGCACCTTTGGAAGTGGCTTAGTGAGTTGTAGTGAATGGTGAGACATAACGGTAACCCCCGCAATGGCGATGAGTGTGAAAGGAATGGCTTGGGCATTGTAGGGATGCTTTATGGTGTTGGTGTGGGGTGGTGCCAACCTGGTGCATCATGTGGCAGCCAGGGTGTGCAGCGTCAAGTGAAGTAAATCTGGCCATGGTGAGGCTATCCCTGGCGTCCCGGGCAGCAATGTGGTCGGGTGCTGATGCCCTGTGTCCTGTGCAGCACCAGCTGATTGTGGAGATGGTTGATGTTGTTGTTGGTGTTGCTGGTGTACCTGGTGATGTTGGTGTTGGGACTGATCATGGTGGGATTCTGAGGACCAAGGTGAGATTTTTTCAAGGGCACCGATGCTAATGGAATAGATGGCAGGTGAGGATGAGATGACAGAAGCAAATGTGTTCCAATGAGGTGACACTGGATACAGAGTTTGCTCCAAACACTTGCAACCTGCATAAAGCTCAATCTGTCTTCCAAATGCAGTTAGCAACAGCTTCTAACCTTGGAAAGTGAAGACCTATGAAATGGAAGCTTTATGAGACCATTTGCAGCTGTCAAGTTAGTAAATCATCCCGTGCTGACACAACACCCGACCTCCTTACCCGACTTGATCCCCGAGCAGTGGGGAAGCTGTTGGCGAACTCTAAAAATCTAAAGATAAGCTTAAAATAATATTTAATTGCCCCCTAACAATCCAGCTAATGATCTGAATTGTCTCCCCCGCCACTTGGTGTCGGGTCTGTTCAGTGCTGACAGACCCGACACCTGGGAGACTCGCGTGGAGGCGGGTTCCTGACCCGCTGTCAATCAGTTCAAATTTCCCAGCTGACCCGCCTCCGATCATGTCCTCTCAGCGCCGGTAAAATTCCGGCCTCCGTTACCCGATCTGGATGATTCCCGACTGTTAGTCAAACAACTTTTTGTCCCGTCTCGAATGCTTAAGCCCTTACAAGTCGGAGTCTGTGCTGGATGTATTCATGAAACAGTGCACACAGTTGCAAATTGAAATTAAAAGCGTTAGACCATGAGGACTATTGTTATAGCATGCAGTTCCATTTGAAACCTCAGTGATTTCTTATTTAAGTTTTACATTCTTTATAGATTGATTTGCCATAGAGCAAGTGATAAGTTGTTTTCCTTAGAGCAGAGAAGGCTGAGGGGGGACCTGATTGAGGTGTACAAAATTATGAGGGGCATAGATAGGGTAGATAGAAAGGAACTTTTCCCCTTAGTAGAGGGGTCAATAACCAGGGGGCATAGTTTCAAGGTAAGGGGCAGGAGGTTTAGAGGGGATTTGAGGAAAAACTTTTTCACCCAGAGGGTGGTTGGAATCTGGAACTCACTGCCTGAAAGGGTGGTAGAGGCAGGAATCCTCACAACATTCAAGAAGCATTTAGATGAGCACTTGAAACGCCATAGCATACAAGGCTACGGACCAAGTGCTGGAAAATGGGATTAGAATAGACAGGGCTTGATGGCCGGCGCAGACAAGATGGGCCGAAGGGCCTCTTTCTGTGCTGTATAACTCTATGACTAAGTGCTGGACTGAAATGACAACCCAATATGACCCGAATTAGCTGATTTTGGGTTTCACCATATTTGATCCAACTTGGATTACTTCAGAGTTGAATCTGCCCGGAGAAATGCTGAGGGGAACTCGCTTAAGCTATTCGGGAGAAATGTATATACAAGTTCTATTTTGCTTATCATGCCTAAGTGAAAGGTGTTTTAGAACACAGCACACGGTAGCCAATGTCCGAATGACTATTTCTTCACCTAGCCTTGACTTCCAGTACCCTCTGTTGCTCCACTGGAAACAGTGGGGGGAATTTTAACATTTTGACCCGCCCGGGGGTGGCGGGGGCCCCGGTAGACCGCGGGAAACCCAGGAGTCCAGGTCTCCCTGCACGCTGTGGAGTTTTAACTCCAGAGTGTGCGTCTGAAGTCACTGACAGGTTCCCTGCTCGGAAGCCCGGATTGACAGGCTGGAACGCTGGAGAAGAGGCCACAGGACCAGGTCCAGGTCAGTCCGAGCCCTGAACACGAGGTGGGGAATCCTCCCACCCGAGCCTCCTCCCATCTTTCCTCATCTAACTCTACCAGCATAACCCTCTATTCCCTTCTCCTCCCTGTGCTTATCTAGCCTCCCCTTAAATGCATCGATACTATTTGCCTCAACCACTCCCTGTGGTAGCGAGTTCCACATTCTCACCACTCTCTGGGTAAAGAAGTTTCTTCTGAATTCCCTATTGGTTTTCTTGGTGACTATCTTATATTGATGGCCTCTAGTTTACAGGCTCTTGTGTGTTTGTGTAGAGCTTAACAGGGTCGGTGCTGAGAGACTGTTTCCCCTGGCTGGAGAGTCATAGACTCAGGATAAGGGGTCGGCCATTTAGGACTGAGATGAGGAGAAATTTCTTCACTCAGAGGGTTGTGAATCTTTGGAATTCTCTACCCCAGAGGGCTGTGGAGGCTCAGTCATTGAGTATATTCAAGGATGAGGTCGATTAATTTTTGGGCACTAAGGGAATCGAGGGATATGGGGCTAGGGTGAGAAAGTGGAGTTGAGGTCGAAGATCAGCCATGATCTTATTGAATGGCGGAGCAGGCTCGAGGGGCCGTATGGCCGACTCCTACTCCTAATTCTTATGTTCTTATGTTTTAAATTTAAAATTCTCGACTTTGTCTTCAAATCCTTCCATGGCCTCAATCTAACCTATTATCTACACACCTCCTCCACCCTCCCATATCTTTGCTTCTTCAATTCTGAACTTTTGTGCCTCTCGTCCCCCTCCCCCCCCCCCACCTTCCTTATCCCACCAGTGGTTAAGTGCCTTCAGCCCCCTCAGCCTACACAGTAAAACGTTCTGCCTAATCCACTCTGGCTCTCCAATTCCCTGTCCACTTTTAAAACCTACTCAACTCCTACTGACCTCTCCTTACACCAAGGTTGATTGCCTGCTCCTTTATTGCTTTTATCGACAATTCTTCTCCTCAGTATAGCTTTCACTGTGACATATGAATATTGACGGCGAGCTCAGAATCAGGACTGTCAGCAGAACTTCCATGAATGCAGTAATGGAATGGACTCCCACAAGGAAGGGAGTAGGCTGGCCACAGGGGCGCCATCTACCTTGCCCTGTACCCGTGGCAACTCTGACATCTGGTAAAAGTTCTGTGCCATTCAAATGATGCCCCTTTCCACAGGGAAATTGATAAAGGTGTTGCCCTTTCCAAAACATGGCATCTGTCACTTGCTTAATACATCAATGGAGAGCCCACTTGGCTGATGTCCTCTGCCAGGGTTTGGAAGAATCCAGTGGCATAAAAAACCTATTGCCATGGTAAGGTAGGCCTAGAGTGGACGGCGTAGCTCTGTAACAATCTCCACTGTGAAGTGGGAGGTGGCAATAACAGATTTCTTCCTTCCTGGGTCTATCAATGAAGGGTGTGGGGTAATGATGTGTGCGGTTAATACTTCAGGAGTCATCTGGGTGCGGGGAGGGAGGTGGGTAAGCTCTGCCAATCTCTCAGCCATTGCTGCCGGGTAATCACCTACACAAGTCATAGGAGACTTCTTCACTCAGGGTTTGTTCTGTGCAGGTGGCACCTCACGTAGCTGCCCACCTGGCATGCCAGGTCAGTGGGAACTTCGTATTGGCGGAATTGTGGTTGTAAACTCATGTCCTGCTTGGCACATCAACTTACTGCGGCAATGGCCAACTGAAATACTCACTTTAACATACCTCAGACTTCTTACACTGCTGCACTTAGCTTGCTCTAAAACTCAATTTTACTATTACTTATACAAAGCCACAGAAATGATCGCAGTTAATCATAATTTAATGGGTCGCTAATCTTATTTTATTGTCGGAAAAGTTTAGAGAGACTAGAGGATTTTTAAAATTCATTCTTGGGATGTGGGCGTCGCTGGCAAGGCCAGCATTTATTGCCCATCCCTAGTTGCCCCTTGAGAAGGTGGTGGTGAGCCGCCTTCTTGAACCGCTGCAGTCCGTGTGGTGAAGGTGCTCCCACAGTGCTGTTAGGGAGGGAGTTTCAGCATTTTGACCCAGCGACGATGAAGGATCGGCAATATATTTCCAAGTCAGGATAGTGTGTGACTTGGAGGGGAATTTGGAGGTGGTGGTGTTCCCATGCGCCTGCTGCCCTTGTCCTTCTAGGTGGAAGAGGTCGCGGGTTGGGAGGTGCTGCCGAAGAAGCCTTGGCGAGTTGCTGCAGTCCATCTTGCACATCCTCATTTGGATGTTATAAATATCAAGCATTTCTAAATGAAATAACCTAGTCGTGACTTAATGAAGATGGTATCCATCTATGTTTAACTCTGCAATATTAAATATTAACTATACAATTTTATAATTTAACACATGCAAAGCGATATTTATATACATTTAATAAGATCTAATAAACTTTAAAGTCAGACTTCTCAAATCCTTTCTTTCTCAAATTCTCTTGTGTTTTCAAACTTTCTTAATGTCTATAATTCATAATTTCATGGATTAGGTAGAGGTGTATTTGGAGAAAAACTATCCGGTGGTAGTGTGGACCGTGTTTGGGTGTGTGGCATGTTAGCTAATATCCTGAGAGACTAGGAAAGTAAGTCTGAGCACACACAAATAGAGCGGAGGAGTCAGCTTCATTTATTCCTTTGTAGAGCTGTCTATAAGTTCATATTTTACAATTGCAGTCTTTAAAAGTGTCAGCTGTGGCTCAGTGGGCAGCACTCTTGCCTCTGAGCCCTAGAAGGTTGTGGGTTCAAGGGACTTGAGCACATAAAGCTAGGCTGACACTCCAATGCTAATACTGAGGGAGTGCCGCACTGTCAGAGGTGCCGTCTTTCGGATGAGACATTAAACTCTCAGGTAGACGTAAAAGATCCCATGGCACTATTTCGAAGAAGAGCAGGGGAGTTATCCCTGGTGTCCCGGCCAATATTTATCCCTTAACAAAAACAGATTATCTGGTCATTAGCACGTTGCTGTTTGTGGGAGCTTGCTGTGCGCAAATTGGCTGCTGCATTACAACAGTGACTACATTTCAAAAAGTACTTCATTGGCTGTAAAGCACTTTGGGACATCCGGTGGTCGTGAAAGGCGCTATATAAATGCAAGTTTTTCTTTCTTAAGAGAAACACACAGCTGTCAATAGTATACTCGGTGTGGGATTTGTCACTGTAGGAAGAAAGGCGTTCAGCAATCAGAAATCACTTGAAAAAGTTAAAGATGGGCTTTAGTATAAAAGCAACGGGTGCAAAGCACCATCAAAAGTTAAAAAGGAAAGAATGATAGAAGGAAATGACTTGAATTGCATTCATATAGCGCCTTTCACCACCTCAGGACTCTTCAAAGCCAATGAAATACTTTTGAAGTGTAGTCACTGTTGTAATGTAGGAAACGCGGCAGCCAATCTTCGCATAGCAAGCTCCCACAAACAGCAATTCGATAATGACCAGATAATCTGTTTTAGTGATGTTGGTTAAGGGATAAATATTGGCCAGGACACCGGGGAGAACTCCCCTGCTCTTCTTCGAAAGAGTGGTGTGGGATCTTTTACATCCACCTGAGAGAGCAGAGGTTTAACGTCTCATCCGAAAGACGGATCAGCTTCAATAATCAGGTCACCAAACAATACAAGATACTATACCAGACAGCTTTATCTATGATGATCAAAATTGAATTTATTTGAGGGAAACAATTTATTTTCATTAATCCCAATACATTAGAAATTTAAATTCTGTATACATGATTGTCAAAGGCAGAGAACCTGGACAGGTCAGTTGCTATATAGGCCCATAATCAATCGGCTATACCATTGCCAGATTCGGCAAAGTGTAAACTTTTGCAATCCATTCATTACATGCACAATACAAGTACTCACTGGACAAAATATTGTGAAAAGAAATGTACTGACTGAGAAATTTGCAGTAATATTCGCCACATAGACATTCCTGGGCTTAAGATTATATTTTGAAGCTTTTAAAACATGCCCACACACTTGAAAGTCTTAGTTACATAAAGGTGAATTGCTTGCAATTAAAATCTTCCTTAGTTAAATTTTCCATGGGGATAGTCTTGTTGTTTGTAAGAATGAGCCATTGAATTGATAAGAAAACCTCCTTTGAACCTTCAGCAGACCGTTGGGTCGTCTAATTACCATTCCTACTTTTACCAAATGGACTAGACTGTCCATCCTACTAATTCTTATACAATTTAACAGGAATTTACTGGGAAATTTCCAATATAAGTTCTTTTAGTTACTATATATTTTTTCTCTTGTGTTCATTCGAGCTTCCCATGCCATGGACTGTTATCACGCGGCCGAGAGAGCGCAAGGCCAGCCAGGTGCTGCCAGGCCAATAATGAGGCCGCTCCATGAGTGGCCAATATGAGGCGCCCAAGATCACACATCCCTCATCTCACTGGGAAAACATGGCTTCCACTTGTTGTGTCCCCTCTGACAGTTTGTCTGAGGTTGGATATTCTTAGCACTCATCACTCCTCCTGCCAGCCTCTTGCAGTACGCTGGTGAGCCAATGTTCTGCCCCGTGGTTTGGCCGGACTGACCGTTTCGGCAATGGGTTCTGCTCAATCTACTACCAGCTAGTGGGCCTTCAGAAAAAACAAAACCAGGAAGCTTCATGTAAACAAACGTTACAATTCACGGGCAACTAGTCAATTGCACAGGAAATATCGTTTCTGTTTTTTTTACAATGTAAACTGCTGCACAGAACTCGTCAAACCACCTTCTCAACACTTTGGTCTGGTAACGGGCTTAAAAAAAAAGTCAGAAGTTTAAAGAAGGGGTAGGTTGCGGGTACCCCAAGACCCCATCCACTCATGCAATGCAGTGCATCATGCATTTACACACAGGCTTCAATTCACAGTTAAATCTGAATCAGTTCTCAAATTAGTAGCAATGGGGGTTATACACTGACAGTGTGCACTGCTTGATTCCAGCCATATAAGATACTATAGTCATTTGAAATGTAATGGGGAGCCATGTGCCAAATCTGTGCACGATTTCTCTGCTCTATGGAAAAAGCAGGAGGTTGCTTTCTAGGAGTCTGCGATAAGACTGTTTTCCGCTGATACTGGCTCTCCACCGCAGTGAGTCTATCTGCAACTGAACTAAGAGTTTAAAAAAAAAACTTTGGTGGCCGATACTTTAGTCTCTTTATTGTCAGGAATGGTTATTTTAAGGGGAACTTAAAAGTGCATTTAACAACAAGGCAGTCACATCACTGTAGATTATTACTGCGTTAATATGTTAGAACATAAGAATTTTTGGGAAAGATAAGAGGCCCCCAACGAGCCTGGCTATTTTTCGAGTGATCTCAGTCCCAGCCACCCAGCTTCTCACCATATCCATCAATCCATTCTCCCTCCAGAAACCCGTCAAATTGTCTCTTGAAACAATTTATACTGTCTGCTTGAATGATCTTGTCTAGTAACTTATTTTACAAGAATATTACTCTGGCGTAAAAACAGTTCCCCTGATTTCCCTTCCTACTACTAACTTCCTATTTTATTAAATTGTATCATCTGGTATTTGAACCCTTCCAGCAAACGATAAGTCAACAATTTGCTTTTTTTGTTAGAAAAAAAACCTTTTCAGGGCCATTAATTTGTTACAGACACATTTAATTTCCTCTGTGCATCCAGTTAATGTTACCCCTGCTAATACTGGTAAATCCATTAGGCTAGAAGGTGTGATTTCCCCTCCCCACTCCCAACCTCGTAAACAGCAGCCAATCTGGATTCGGGAGGGAAGGTCCTGCCTGACCAGCCTCCTTGATTCTTTTGAGGAAGTGACATCTCAAGTGGACTGTACATCGACATCCAAAAAGGCCTTTTTAGAAAGTCCTGCATAAAGTGTTACTATCTAAGCTTAAACTTATGGAGACTCAGGATAAAACCTGAGAATGGAGAAGAAACTGGCTGAAAAGTAGGCAGCGGTGGGTAGTTAGTTGTCAGAGGAGGTAGGTCGGGGAGGGGCAAGTGGCAAGTTGGGTGCCCCAAGGATCGGTGTTGGACTTTCATTGTTCCTAATTGCTCAATGCAAACTGATCAAAATCACAGAGGATACCAGAGTAGGCGGGGCAAGTGTATCTGAAGAGGCAGCTTGGGAACTACAAAATAAGTTGGACAAAGTATGTAGTTTGGCAGGATAATGGCTGATTAAGTATAATGCAGACAAGCGTGCAGTACTGCACACAGGAAGAGAAAGAATGGGCTGACGCAAGTACTGCATGAATGCTATCAAAATAACTAAGTACGAAGTTGAAAGATCTGAGGGTTTCAGTCGTCTCGATGTCCAACATACCCAACCACTGGGGAGCAGCAATCAACAAAGCCAATAGAATGCCGAACTATATAGCCAAAACAGTACGTACGTGTCAGAGGAAGTCATGCTCAAACTGTGTAGTGATCTGGTCAAACACACTTGAGTACCACGTCTGGTCATCAAGACAGAAAGCAGGCATTTAATCTCTGCAGACAGTTCAGAGAAGAACCATGAGACTAATCCCCATAAGAACATAAGAATTAGGAGCAGGAGTCGGCCATACGGCCCCTCGAGCCTGCTCCGCCATTCAATAAGATCATGGCTGCTCTTCGACTTCAACTCCACTTTCCCGCCCGATCCCCATATCCCTTGATTCCCCTAGAGTCCAAAAATATGTCTATTTGAGCCTTGAATATACTCAACGACTGAGCAGCTGCAGCCCTTTGGGGTAGAGAATTCCAAAGATTCACCACCTTCTGAGTGAAGAAATTCCTCCTCATCTCAGTCTTAAATGGCCGACCCCTTATCCTGAGACTGTGACTCCAGGGTCAGAGGACGAGTTTACAAGGAACGACTGGAGAAACATGGCTTTACATCCTTAAGAGGAGGCAACTGAGAGCTGACCCTGTCGAGGTATACAAGACAATAAACGGTATGGAAAAGGTAGATCCCAAACATTAATTTAAACGAAAGATTGAGTGCAGGACAAGGGAACACAAGTTCAAACCAATAAAAGGCATATTTAGGACTGATGTCAGGAAGTTCGTCATGTGAAGAGTGATAAACATGTGGAACGGACTTCTGGATAAGGGAAGCAAAAGCTCCGGAGGCATTTATTCAAAACGCTGGATGGCATGATAGTGGGAGTGGAGCTCGATGGATGAGCTAAGATACCCTTCCTCACCTGGAGCTCACAACCTTGCGTTCTCTCTAAGCAGCGACAGTGAGCCATTACTGTTGGGATTTGGAGGCGGGCTGGTTGTAATACTGATTCACTACCTGAATTTCCACTCTTGCCTAACAGTACTACCTGCGGTAATGACAAAGCCAAGTAGAAAACCGGTTTGACCTTTGCCACTGCCCAAAAAGAAAAGCTTCTCCGCTCCCTGGATCAGCTCGGGCCATGGTGACCACCTGGCACTCATCCTGCACAGTGGTACAAAATACAAAGAAATTAAATTAAAATAAAAAGCCACTAACCATTGGGTCAGCATTATAAGATGCTGCTCCCAGTGTTCCCCTCGCAAAATAAAACAGCCACCACAGAGGATAAAGGCTGTTCAGTGAATAGCAGCTTTACCAAGATCTACCAGAGGTAACATAAGAACATAAGAATTAGGAGCAGGAGTCGGCCATTCGGCCCCTCGAGCCTGCTCCTCCATTCAATAAGATCATGGCTGATCTTCAACCTCAACTCCACTTTCCCGCCCAATCCCCATATCCCTTGATTTCCTTAGTATCCAAAAATCTATCGATCTCAGCCTTGAATATACTCAATGACTGAGCATCCACAGCCCTCTGGGGTAGAGAATTCCAAGGATTCACTACCCTCTGAGTGAAGAAATTTCTCCTCATCTCAGTCCTAAAAGGCCGACCCCTTATCCTGAGACTATGCCCCTAGTTCTAGACTCTCTAGCCAGAGGAAGCAGCCTCTCAGCATCTACCCTGTCAATCCACCTCAGAATCTTATATGTTTCAATGAGATCACCTCTCATTCTTCTCAACTCCACAGAGTATAGGCCCATTCTACTCAATCTCTCCTCATAGGTCAACCCTCTCATCCCAGGAATCAATCTAGTGAACCTTCATTACACCCCCTTTAAGGCAAGTATAACCTTCCTTAGATAAGGAGACCAAAACTGTACACAGTACTCCAGGTGTGGTCTCACCAAAGCCCTGTACAATTGTAGCAAGACTTTCTTACTCTTGTACTCCAACCCCCTTGTAATAAAAGCCAACATGCCATTTGCCTTCCTAATTGCTTGCTGTACCTGCCTGCTAACTTCCTGTGTTTTGTGTACAAGGACACTCAAATCCCTCTGAACACCAACATTTAATAGTTTCTCACCATTTAAAAAATATTCTGTTTTTCTATTCTTCCTAACAAAGTGAATAACCTCACATTTCACCACATTACACTCCATCAGCCACCTTCTAGCCCACTCACTTAACCTGTCTATATCCCTTTGCAGGCTCTTTGTGTCCTCCTCACAGCTTACTTTCCCACCAAGCTTTGTATCGTCAGCAAACTTGGCTACATTACACTTGGTCCCTTCATCTAAGTCTTCATATAGATTGTAAATAGCCGAGGCCCAAGCACTGATCCTTGCGGCACCCCACTAGTTACAGCCTGCCAACCCGAAAATGACCCGTTTATTCCTACTCTCTGTTTTCTGTCCTTTAACCAATCCTCTATCCAAGCTAATATATTACCCCCAACCCCATGAGCCCTAATCTTGTGTGGCACCTTATCGAATGCCTTTTGAAAATCCAAATATACTACATCCGCTGGTTCCCCTTTATCTACCCTGCCGGTTACATCCACAAAAAACTCTAATAGATTCGTCAACACGATTTCCCTTTCAAAAAACCGTGTTGACTCTGCCTAATCATATTGTGATTTTCTAAGTGCCCTGTTAGTGGTGAACTTTCCTGGGGGAAATCTGTGAGCAATGCAAAAGAAATGTTAATAAAGGTTGTGTGAACCACTGTCAGGCCATCCTGAAAAGGCTGATAAATATTAATGCTCCAACATTAAAGACGTTAGCCTTTTGGCAATAATAGTGGATGATTTATAGGTTAATGGCTCTAATAAAATAGTAGACGGAAGAATGTCCTATGAATCTGTTTCTCTTTTAAATTCACCAAGAGTAATTTTGAGGCTATATTGTTGAGTTACCTAATTAAGCAAAATTATTAACTTCTTGTCCATGTCCCCGTAAGATAAACTGTTTGCAGAAATATGCAGCTTTACGCCTCTGATGTCATCTAATGACCGCACTTGGTGTCGGCCAAAAAAAAAAAAGCTCAAACAGCTTTTAAAACATTCCAGACCCACCAGAAGTATAAAAATAAAACCCTGCGCCAAACAATCCTGCCAAATGGTTCAGGGAATGTCTTGGAATTGAAAAATGTTATTAAAACACTGAAGTAATTTAAACAGATTTAGATTTAACGGGACTATGCTTTCCTTGGGGGAGCTTTAAATGTACGTGTATTTATTTTTTAATGAGGTGTAAAAATCGTTTAGCTAGTTTCTATGATCTTTCTGCCTACAAGAAGTCTTTGAGAAAGGCACAACTAACTCTTACCGTACCTTACTTTTCAATACATATATAAATATCTAATTAGGTTAGGATTCGTCTATCCCCAGCAGACTGACTAGTACTGAACATTGCTACAAAAGACGTTAACCAAAAAAGCAGAAAAATGTGATTAAAAAGATGCAATATAACAATGTGATATTGGCAGATAATCTACAAACTCAATTAATTTAAGATGGCTTTTTCTATGTACAACTCGAGACATTCACTAAAGCCGGAATTAGCAAAGGTGACATTATATTCTAGCCCTGAATAGTTAAAAGTCCTTGTCCATTTTAGGGCAAAACATGTTTTAGTATATAACATTTTAAACCCCGATAGGTTTATATCACAGCATCTCTGTTACTGGCTCTGTTAGCTCAGTGCTGTTTATCACAATGTTACAGTTGCACAATATTACAGTATATGGGGCTCTGCACTTTTTTTTGTAAAAGGAGGAAGAACCATGTAAGATAAAGGAAGCAACAAGAACACAAGAGATAAGCAATGGCTTGTGCAGTCCAGTCAATGTCTCAATCCTTGGAAAACATACATCCAGGAGAAATGCCGCGATTTTGGAGAAAGACGCTGCACAATTACTGGGAAAATGGTTTTAACCGCTGATTTTAGACAAGATGAAACAAAAACATTGCTAGACTCATATGCACAGCACCAGATACTGTTAAATCCATCAGCACATGATTCAATGCAGTTTATGATACATGTATTGTATAAGAGTTACAGTATAAAATATGGCCTTTAAAAATCTTTCCTGGGATCCCTCGAGGCTTCAGTGCACATGGCAAGGTGAAATCACTTGAATTCTGGGATGCATCACAGTGATGTTGTTTCCCACTTTTAATCTTGTTAAGGCGACTTGTCATTTGCTCCCAGTGTGCACTGTGGTGACTGTGGTGGATCTTGTTCGCCGCTCTGATCCTATGGGCGATATAACAGAGGGAGAAGACACCGCAGACGCTAGACTACAGGCGGTGGAAGGAGACATACCTGCAGGAAACCCGTCAGGGTGGAAAAAAGAAAGCAATTAGACTAGTTTAATTATAAACCTTGAGCGAACACGGTGATCAACGTCAGCACCAATGTTCCCCCTAAGGTGCACGACTGCGCGGCCGCACATAGTCTCAAACGTCCCGCGCAGGCCACTCACCGTCTTTTACATTGTGAACACCGCGCATGTGCAGAAATTTAAAGGGACCGCACATTAAAAGAAACAGGCCGCGCAGAGCAAAGCGCAGCTCACAGGGAGCATTGGTCAGCGCCCTGGTAAAAATCAACATTCAAATCAACAACTAAACTTGTATTTACATAGCGCCTTTAACGTAGTTAAAACGTCCCAAGGCGCTGCACAGGAGTATTTTAAGACAATAAATTTGACACCGATCCACATAAGGATAAATTAGGGCAGGTGGCTAAAAGCTTGGTCAAAGAGGTAGGTTTTAAGGAGCGTCTTAAAGGAGAAGAGAGAGGTAGTGAGGCGGAGAGGTTTAGGCAGAGAATTCCAGAGCTTAGGCCCTTGGCAACAGAAGGCATGGCCACCAATGGTGGAGCGATTATAATCAGGGATGCTCAAGAGGGTAGAATTAGAGGAGCGCAGATATCTCGGGGGGTTGTGGGGCTGAAGGAGATTACAGAGATAGGGAGGGGGCGAGGCCACAGAGGGATTTGAAAAACAAGGATGAGAATTTTGAAATCGAGACCCTGGTTAACCGGGATCAATTCTCATGAACTTTAACATCCTTTGGCTAATTTATTTTTAACCAAACTCCATAGGCTCAGAAAGTCCTTGCTAATTTCCCCTAATGATGTCATCGATATCATAGAGATTTACGGCCCAGAAGGAGGCCATTCGGCCCATCGTGTCCGAGCCGGCCGACAAAGAGTTCTCCAGCCTAATCCCACGTTCCAGCTCCTGGTCCGTAGCCCTGTGGGTTACGGCACTTCAAGAGCATATCCAAGTACTTTTTAAATGTGATGAGCGATACTTACTTTTCAAACCAAAGTATTCAGAAAAACATCTGCAGAAATTCACAAAAATTATGGGGTAAAGTCGAAGGAAACGTCTTCTATTAAACCGTCACTAAAAACCACGAACCGTTAAGTAGAATAATGTTTCTTTACTTGCACACAGAGCAAGTCTGTCTGCCATCGTTAGAGTAAGTAATTTGTTGTGACAAGTGATTTATTAGCATTCAAACTGGGATTGTTACTGCCTCTGGAGCAATGATCTCACTAATTTTTTGGGTGAGCGGCCCCTTCAAATTACCGCGCATGTGCGTTTTTTTTTCCATTATAAAGCCGTTGAGCGGCCTGCGCGGGACCTCCCGATCGCTGCGCGGCTGCACAGCTTAAAGGCAATGTTGCTCTGGAGCCTTTTTATGCGCAACTCTGGTACTCGACCAGCGAATCGTGCTCGTTGAAAGGAAAAGAGAATGTACTACACGTGCTGACTTGCTTTTAAGATAGTTTCTTGTTTCTTGTAATTTGCATCTCCAGAATGAGATGATTTGTTAATAGCGTGCGTGAAATAAATGGAAAATCCAGATTGGGGTAAAAGTCAAATACAAACAAACTTGGGATCTTTGCAACTCAAGGCAGACAAACTACTACTAGCCAAAGTTGCAAGTTCTCCCTCACAGAGAAATGTAAATTGGAGGAAAGATAGTGGATGCCGAAAATGACGAGACAGTAGAGCGCTCTTCGCCCCTCCCCTTCTCCCTCCAGTTTATGCTGACACTCTCTTTCCCCCTTCGCCCCATAGGTATGTTAGCACTCTCCTCCTGCCCTTCCTGACCGCTACGTGCATGGGAATAATCCCGGTTGGCTTGCTTGCTGATTTTGTTCCCATTGCGTTCGTATGTCCACATCCCCGGGGAGTGGCTTGCCTGGGCTTTAGTGACCAGAAATTCATCTTCAGAGAAATCACCGTCTCCTCCAGCTCCTACCCCAATCTGGTATGGAACTCTGCTGTCACCCAGAATTCTTAATTCCGCAAAACTATCATGTTCCACATCAATGGAAAAGCGAAATCAGGTGGGGTGTATGATGGACGCCAGATAACGGCCATTTTACACATTCCCCAAAATTAAAACTACCACCTTTTGTGTGAAAACGATGCAATAATGTCAACTGCATTTAAATGCATTGCCATATCACTTGCAGGTGCCGTCCTTCTTTTTTTAATTCATTCACGGGGATGTGGGTGTCGCTGGCAAAGCCAACATTTATTGCCCATTCCTAATTGCCCCGAGAAGGTGGTGCTGAACTGAATGGCTTGCTAGGGCATTTCAGAGAAAAACAAAAAAGACTTGCATTTCTACAGCGCCTTTCACAACCACCGGATGTCCCAAATGCTTTACAGCCAATGAAGTACATTTTTGAAGCAAGGTGACTGTTGTAATGTAGGAAACACAGCAGACAATTTACGCACAGCAAGCTCCCACAAACAGCAATGCGATAGTGACCAGATAATCTGTTTTAGTGATGTTGATTGAGGGATAAATATTGGCCAGGACACCGGGAATAACTCCCCTGCTATGGGATCTTTTACGTCCACCTGAGAGAGCAGACGGGGCCTCAATCAACAGCACTCCCTCAGTACTGCACTGGGAGTGTCTGCCTAGATTTTTGTGTATAAGTCTCTGGAGTGGGACTTGAACCCACAACCTTCTGAGGACAGTTAAAGAGTCAACCACATTGCTGTGGGTCTGGAGTCACATATTGGCCAGACCAGGTAAGGATGACAGATTTTCTTCCCTAAAGGACATTAGTGAACCAGATGGGTTTTATACAACAGCCCAGTAGTTGCATGATCACCATTACTGATACTAGCTTTTTATTCCAAATTTATTTAATTTAAATTCCACAGCTGCCATGGTGGGATTTAGAACTCATTTCTCTGGATCGTCAGCCAAGAGTCTCTGGATTTCTAGTCCAGTAACATGGCCACCATAAAATGACACATGGCTCTTCTCCCTCCCTGGCCAATTAAAAGATTCAAAAACACAAGTTTTACTGAGATAATGCATAAAAGATATTCGAATGGTTTGATGGAAACATTCTGAATGATGTAATAGAGTACCATGCATCATTGTCAGATTTTGATACTGTGAAAATTGCAGAGTTTTGCGAAGTGAGACTGTAATTACCATTTATATTACTTTCCGTGCTGAAGAAACCATGGAACTGAAGACAGTGTTGCACATTCTCGACAATCAATTGGGAAAACTTCACATGCTGGGGGGAATTTGAAAAATTGTACCCTGCACATTGTTACGACATCAATATTCCTGGACGTAATTCATAATCTGCCAAATATATTGACACGGCCCTGCCATAGTTTAGCCAGAAAGTAATTATCAACGGAACCACTGAAGTAATAAACGACAGAAAGGCTTTGGAGAGGGTGCAGAAGAGATTTACTAGAATGGTCCCAGGGGATGAGGGACTTCAGTTAGGTGGATAGACTGGAGAAGCTGGGGTTGTTCTCCTTAGAGCAGAGAAGGTTAAGAGAAGATTTGATAGAGGTGTTCAAAATCATGAAGGGTTTAGACGGAGTAGATAGAGGGAAACTGTTTCCAATGGCTGAAGGGTCGATAACCAGAGGACACAGATTTAAGGTGATTGGCAAAAGAACCAGAGGCGACATGAGGAAAAACCTTTTAGGATTTGGAATGCGCTGCCTGATAGGGCGGTGGATACCGATTCAATAGTAGCCTTCAAAAGGGAATTGGATAAATACTTGAAGGAGAAAAAATTGCAGGGATATGGGGAAAGAGCGGGGCGAGTGGGACTAACTGGATCGCTCTTCGAAAGAGCCGGCACAGACTGGGTGGGCCGAATGGTCTCCTTCTGTGCTGTACTATTCTGTGATTCTATGACTCACTCCTTGCTGAGAATATTACTGTAAATCTCTGAGGAGCCTGCAGTCACATATAAAGTTGATTTACTTGCTATCAGACAGCCCGACTTCAATGATTCGACTGCTTTAAATGGTAAATTTAAATTTAACACTTTGTGTGCTGTGGAGGAGGCGAGTCTTCCGTCAGCAGCCTCCTTCCTGTTTGACAGAGAAAACCTGCCCAAGATTGACATCCCCAGTTATTTGCCTCTTGATTTCCGTTGGGGTTTTTTTTTGATCAAAGGCTGGAGCCGGGAGGCAGAAAAAAAAAATTGGAAAAAATAATGGAAAATCACAGAAATTTACAGCACAGAAGGAGGCCATTCGGCCCATTGATTCTGCGCCGGCCGAAAAAGAGCACGATGAATCGAGTTTATCAGTTAGAGGCAGTAAAAGGGATAAAGAGGGAGAATAGGCAAAACTGACTAGGCTTGGATTATCAGTCGAAACTAGGATTTAAATTTGGGTTGAGCATTTAGAACTCCAGTACATGATCTATTATATACAGATATATTTATAAGTTGCTCTTTAGAAAAGGAAATTAATAATTTGACTGATAAGAGTCAAGTAAGAAGTTTAATTTATACTGGACTGGGGGGCACGGGACATAGGACTAAAAATTGAGTAGCGCCCCATTTGGGGCGGTAGCTTCGCCAGGGCGCCCCGGAAAAATTAGCGCCCCCGCGCTGGAACTTGTGTGGTTGTGCCCCAAGAGGGAAGCGGGGCGCTACTGGAAGCGCCTCGCATCCCTCTTGGGGCGCTGCGAGTCAATATCGCGGCGCATCGCGCCGCGGTATTGCAGGCCTTCCTCCCCTTCTTAAAGGGGAGGGGCCTTGCGCAGTGCGACTCGAAGCCCAGCTGGGCCCCCGGGGATCGGGAGTGCCGGCAAAAGAGCCCGGCACTCAAGGGAAATGCCGGGCTCTTGGAGCGCAGCCGGCACTCCGTGGGGGGGGGGGGTGTTCAGGAGGCCGGGGACGGGAGCGCAGGCAGGTACCGGCAGCAACAAAAATGGCCGCCCCGCATCTCGCCTTTAAATTGCGCCATCCCCGGCCGCAGGTAGGCCCCCCTGACCCCGTCGGACATAGCGTCCGGCGGTAAGTCAGGGGGGCGCTCCCGAAGATCGTGGCCGGGGCGTGAGCGGGGCGCTGCGCACGCCAATGACGTCATCGCCGGCGGCGCAGCGCCGGGGCGCTACCGGTTAGCATCGCTGCTT
The DNA here is from genome assembly GCA_030390025.1 of Squalus acanthias. NCBI lineage: Eukaryota > Metazoa > Chordata > Chondrichthyes > Squaliformes > Squalidae > Squalus > Squalus acanthias. The sequence continues at coordinate 119,445,051 of CM059434.1, forward strand.
CCCTCCCGCTGAATTTCACAGGAGGCGTGGGTGGCGCTGTGCCTGGGCGCTAGTTGCTTTGCGCCCCGTTAGCGCCCAAAGCAACCCATTTATTCCCCCATAAACTTTTACCTCTGGCACCTGGGTTTGAATCCACAATGGGGTGAAAGCTTCTTTCTGTTAGTTTTGAGTGTCCCGTGTCTAATGTGATTAGACATTTCAGACCAATTTTTAGTGAATACAGGCCCAAAATACAAAGCTGCCCCAAATTTAAAGAAAAGAACTTGCATTTATATAGCGCCTTTCACGACCTCAGGATGTCCCAAAGCGCTTTACAGCCAGTGAAGGGCTTTCAATGTGTAGTCACTGTTGTAATGCGGGAAATTTGGCACGCAATTGCCAATCCCATTGGAGACGCCACAAGGAGGCGGGTGTGAGAAATAGGAAGTATCACATGGGCGCCGAAGGGATCGCCTCAGCGCTCAGGATTGAGGCTGAGGCACCTTGTCGGGACAAAACAGAAAGAGCTTTACTTGGCTCAGTACCACACCAGTCAGTGCATTTAATCACTAGGGCCGCAAATTTAATGGAGGAGGCGGGATGGGGGCGGGACAGCTGGTTTCCGGGTTCCAGTCCCACCCCCAGCTGCCTCTGCTCTGCAGACGTGATTTTCCCTTGATTGGCCTTGTTAAGCCCGCCCTGTGGGCTTCCCGGCCAATTAACAGGAAGCAGGTCTGATGACATCATTTGATGACGCGTCATCAGCCGGTTTCCTTAAAGGGACCACTTCCACATGGAGTTTGACAGTTGTTCTGCTGTCAGTGTTCTACAGCATTGAGGTGCTGCAAACACTGACAAGCACTGCACAAAGGTGGACGCTTGTACCCAGGCTCTCCAATGACTCCCTCCATATGCTCATGGAGGGAGTCACAGCACGCAGGGAGGTTCTCTTCCCTTCAAAGGGCAGAAGAGACCTCCCCAGGACATCAACTTACCTTACACCTCCACCCAACCCTCTCTATCTACTTTATCACTTCCCCATCTCACTAGCCACCCCTCACACTCACCCTCATCCTACTGCAAGCATACCAACTAACAACACACAAGGGTAGGTACGTGAGAGGTTTAGCCAATGTCCATGTGAAGTTTCTGGTAATGTGTTGTCATACAGTGAAATCTCTTTTTCAAAAAGTGCCCCTTATTGGACAGATCTGAGTGCACATTGAGAAGTGTCTTACTGAGTTCCAGTGATTGTTCAGTCATAACTTCCCCCCACCACCCCCCACCCCCGCTGTGTTGAGTGTGCGTGGAATGGCTTGGACATTAAAGGGATGCTTCACAGTGCTGGTGTGGGATGGTGTCAACCTGGAGCATCATGTGGCAGCCAGGATTTACAGCGTCAAGTGAAGAAAGTCTGGCCGTGGTGATGCCATCGCTGGCCTCCCGGGCAGAAAATTTGTCAGGGGTTGATGCCCTGTGTCCAGTGCAGCATCAGGCGATGGCGGAGAAGGTTGGTGATGAGGTTGGTGATGTTGGTGTTGGGGCTGATCGTGGAAGGATTCCGGGGACCAAGGTCTGATTGTTTCATTAGCTCCGATGTTGCAGGAATAGATGGCAGCTGCAGGTGAGATGACAGAAGCGATCTGTCAGTGGTGAGAGAGGTTCTCCCAATGAGGTGGCACTGGACATAAAGTTGGATTTAAAAACTTGTAAGCTAAAGAAATCTCTATATGTATTAAAAATGCAGTAAGCAACAGTTTCTTTGCTCTGAAACTCACCATCTGCAACATGGCATCCTTGACACCACTTCTGCAGCTGTCAGCTTTTCACAAACCTCAGAGCAGACTCAAAACATGCCAGGTTGAGCTGGCGTGTTCCCCGAGCAGCGGATAACCCGTGGAGGAAAACGTAAAATTAGAAGTAAACCTCAAAATACTCTTAAATTGGCTCTTAACAAGCCATTTAAGTAGCTGAATTGTATCCCTCGCTGCTTGGTGTGGGGTCAGTTCTCCACTGACAGACCCGACACCTGGGAGACTCGCGTGGAGGCGGGTTGACAGCGGGTTTCCTACCCGTTGTCATTGTGGAGGCTATTTTATGTACAATTAAATAAAGCTGTATTTATTTTGTTGCTTCTCTATTCTATGGTTTTCTTCCAGTCTGCATTCAGTGGCCTCTGGGATGTACACGCTGAGAACAGATTACTGACAAAGTGCCGAGCGGGACGCCATCACTGTGAGAATGACTGGAACAGGCCCTAGATTAGTAACAGGAGCAGAAGTGTGAAGGGCTCAAGCATAGAGATACAGTAGCAAAGTGGTTATGTTATTGGACTAGTAATCTAGAGACCTGGACTAATGATCCGGAGATACGAGTTCACCACGGCAGCTGGGGAATTTAAATTCAGTTAATTAAATAAATCTGGAATAAAAAGCTAGTATCAGTAATGGTGATCATGGAACTACCAGATTGTTGTAAATAAACCCATCTGGTTCACTAATGTCCCTTTAGGGAAGATAAACCTGCCGTCCTCACCCGGTCTGGCCTATATGTGACTCCAGACCCACAGCACAATTGGTTGACTCTTAACTGCATCTCTGAAATGGCCTAGCGAGCCACTATGAAAAACAATAATAATAAGAATAAAACCAGATGGACCACCTGGCATCAACCTAACAGCACTGTGGGAGCACCTTCACCACACAACTGCTAGCGGTTCAAGAAGGCGGCTCACCACCACCTACCTTCTCAAGGGCAATTAGGGATGGGCAATAAATGCTGGCCCCCACATCCTGTGAACGAATAAATTAAAAAAAAATGTTTATAAGGAGCCCACCAGGTATGAGAGGGGTAATTTCCTGACTTGCTGTCAGTATGGCTCCTCACCTGTCGGATTGGGCATTTGGACATTGGGCATTTGGACATTGGGCATTTGGACATTGGGCATTGGGCATTGGGACATTGGGCATTTGGACATTGGGCATTGGGCATTTGGACATTTGGCATTTGTGCATTGGGCATTTGGATGTATGCTGAGCACCATTTTCTGACCATTTAAGGCCATGGGCAGAAAACGACGTGTGCAGTGCACTCAAATTTCTAATTGTGGGTGAGGAGCTCGCTGGCAGTGCCAAGTCGGAAAAATGATCCCTTCGGAGTATTCTTGTCTAAAAAAATATTGTGGAAAACTGAGAGACTTGGGGAGCACGGATTCCATGCTACTTAACAGAATTCAGCCTGAGTACGGTCTGAATCATTCAGAAGGTCTGGAAAAAAAAAACCTCCTCTCCTCTTCCCCTCCCCCTACACTAAATGCAATTCTCTGTTGTAAAGTACTTACAGTCTTTACGAGATGTGACATCTGGTAGTGGAGTGCTGGGCTTGCGGTTAGATTGTGTGTTCAGGTTTGATCCTTCTTGACTGCTGCCCAGGTGCAACCTCCTCATGTGTCTTATAACAGCTGTAGCGTTAAACGCTTGCTGAAACCAAGATAAAGTTTAGTTCAGAAATGTGAAGGAAGGAAAATAACTTAAGCGCACTTCTCCAAAACGGTACGTCTTATTGACACAGAATAAACTGCAAATGATAGAGAACAAATTCCGTTACAAAGGAGATATAGAATCCTTCTTAAAACAGATGAACAATTGGGAAGATTTACTCTATGATTTGTGCAACAAAATTCTTAACATGCTCCTAATAAATGGGTGAATGATTTCAATACATAGAGTCATAACGGCACAGAAGGAGGCCATTCGGCCCATCGAGTCCGTGCCGGCTCTCTGTAGAGCAATCCAGTCAGTCCCATTCCCCCGCTCTATCCCCGTAGCCCTGCAAGTTTATTTCCCTCAAGTGCCTATCCAGTCTCCCCTTGAAAACATTGAGTGTCTCCGCTTCCACCACTTCCGTCGGCAGCGAGTTCCAGGTCCTCACCACTCACTGCGTAAAAAAGTTTTTCCTCACATCCCCCCTGTATCTCTTGCCCAAAACCTTAAATCTGTGTCCCCTAGTCCTTGTACCATCAACTAGTGGGAACAGCCTTTCCCCGTCTAGCCTATCCAATCCCGTCATAATCTTGTACACCTCTATCAAATCAGCCCTCAACCTCCTTTGCTCTAATGAAAACAAATCCAGCTTCTCCAACCTGTGCTTGTAGCTAAGATCCCCCATCCCCGGAACCATTCTGGTAAATCTCCTCTGCACCCTTTCAAGAGCCTACACATCCTTCCTAAAGTGTGGTGACCAGAACTGGACGCAATACTCCAATTGTGGCCTAACCAGCGCTTTATAAAGGTTCAGCATAACTTCTCTACTTTTGTACTCAATACCCCTATTTATGAATCCCAAGATCCCATATGCTTTGCTAACCACTCTCTCAATATGTCCCGCCACCTTCAGAGACCAATGCACATTAACTCCCAGGGCAAAGAAATCTTCCATCAGTATTATACAGAGAGTCAGACCAGTGATGTGTTTTCCCCAGAATGAGATTACATATCACACAGGATTACATAGAGCCCAATATTTACTTGGAGCTGGGAAGAGAGTGGGGGGTGGGGGAGGGGCAGGAGGGGAGTGTGGTTTCGCGGACAGGAAGCCCGGAAGTACAGGTTTGCAGTCGGAGATCGCGGGCAGGCGGTGATCGCGGGCAGGCGGAGATCGTAGGATCCGATGGCGGGGTGTGTAAAGAGAGAAGCTTGTTGGGTCGGCGAGGGGAACGCTCCTGCTCCTCTTGGCCCACAAGCAGCGCTGTAAATGCGCTCACCTCATGGATCCGGCCCTTCTCGCCTCCTTTTACCTGCTGGCGTTCCTGCAGCTTGGAAAACCCAACCTCCATTGGGTTAAAAATAGAATTGTTCGTAAAATGGAGGGATACAGCCTCCTGAAAAGCTTTTACTTACCTACCTGCCTCCGGGGAGCGGATTGGTTGCCCGCCCCCCCCCCCCCCCCCCGACCTGCCTCCGTTAAAACCAGAAGCGGGCGGGTTGGAGGTGGGTTGGGGTCGGGTTTAAGTAATTAAAATTTTTACATCCCACCTGACCCCAACCCACCCATTCTTGGGGGTTAAAATCCCCCCCACAGCAACAAACAGGCCATTCGGTCCAACTGGTCCATGCCGACGTTTTTGCTCCTCACGAGCCTCCTCCCACCCCTCTTCCTCGAACTCTATCAGGCATAACCTTCTATTCATTACTCCCTCATGTGCATATCTAGCTTCCCCTTAAATGCATCTATACTATTCACCTCAACCACTCCCTGTGGTAGTGAGTTCCACATTCTCACCGCTCTCTGGGTGAAGAAGTTTCTCCTGAATTCCCTGTTGAATTTATTAGTGACTATCTTATATTGATGGCCCCTTAGTTTTGGTCTCCCCCCGCCACAAGTGGAAACATCTTCTCTACATCATTCTGTTTCAAATCCTTTCATAATTCATAATTAATGTGTAAGCACAGCAAGAGTTAGCCAAGGACTGACTATTTTACAAGGTTATTAAGAATAACTAAATCCAGAAGCAATGACACATTGGAAGAAGGAAGTTCTAGGAGTAAAACCAAGTTGTGGGAAGGTCTTTCTTTCTCCCCTAACGCGATGGACATGTGGTGAGATACAGTTCCACCAGTGCTGGCCACCTACTGAAACCGCACCATTCTAGAGGTGTGAGTCTAGACAATAAGGGGGTAATTTTAACCCCCCAAAATGGGTGGGTTTGGTTCAGGTGGAAGGTTAAAAAGTTAAAAATCTGAAACAGAAACCGAACCCGCCTCGAACCCGCCCACTTCTGGTTTTAATGGAGGCGTGACGAGGATCATCATCTCGCTCCCATCCCTCGCGATTGGACCCCCCCAACCCGACCACGTTCTAACCCTCGACCACCATCTGGTCATTCCCTCGCGATCGGATCTCTCCGACCACCATCTCCCACCCCAACCCGCTGCGTGCGATCAGACCCCCCCCCCAACCACCACAACCGCACTCCGCCCACGATCTCTCCCACCCCGCCACCAACCCCCCTAGACCCTGACCTCCTGCCCCACTGCGGCCTTGAGCTGCAGGCTTTCCAGCCCGACAGGCAGCCAGTCTGACAATCAGGCTGGTTGTCGGGCGGGAAACCCACAGAAAAAATGTAAAAGACATTCGAGAAACCCGTATCGCCGGGTTTCCCCGTCCATAACCCCTCCTCCCCCCCTCCGCTCCAAATGTGCCTCCGAGATAAGATCGGAGCTGGAGTGTCAGCAGGCTATCCAACCATAGGGTGTGTCCCCAGTCGTCACTTTACCATGATCATTGTTAGACCTGGGGTTCACTAACTCAGGGTGGCAGACAATGAAAGGCGCACGTCTTAGTGTTTAGGATGCTTTAACCATCATCAAAGTGCTCACAGAAAAAGAAAAGGTGTTGGAGAATCCTGAAGCACGACACCCACCACTTATTAAAATAACATTGCTCGTCCTGTGTCAAAAGACAGTCAACTTGCTGAATTTGATTGGGCAGATCAAACTCTGAAAGTTGGGCAGATGTAAAATGGGATGTCATTCCGTCTGTACCCACTGGCTGCATTCTGTACTTTATAAATAAAACATCTGCTTTATTATATCCGTTCGTAAAGAAGAACAAAGGGCTGCTCACCCTCCATTTGCTTTTAGCAAAGTTCTTCCTGATCTGTGCGCTGACGGACTCGTGAATGTTCTTGTTCAGCGCCGTGTCTCCGGCAATCCTGGAAAGCAAAGAGCATCAGTTACTTGTGCCAAATAAAGTCACTCTGTGTGGTGAGCTTCGGTGCTGCTCAGGTTTAATCGTTTCAGCAGGATGTAGTAAAGCCAACCCTGGAAATGATTTTACTCCAGGTCGCCTTTAAGGATGCCTATTTGGCCACAGAGGATCTCTCACCCATCTCGTTTTGGCTTGTACACACACTTGGACAAATGACAGTAGAATGCACAGGTTGTCATTGCTTACACTTAAAGCTCATCAATGTCTCACTCGTTCTTTGGGTAGTTTTGATTTCTGACACACATCACAGTGGTCTCCCCTAGGCTGAATAGTAGCCATCAGCTGAAGACCAACCAGCTATGAAGGTGAATAGCAACCACTGTTGTTTGATAAAGGAACAGTGCTGGTTTCGTCCAAAGCTCTCCCAGCCTATTTTTCCAGCCAGGTTGTCAGCTTTACACCGTTGGTAGTGCGCTAACCGCCAGGTCAGAAGACCATGGAGTCCAGCCCACAACAGAACGTTAGCATAATACTGTGGCAACAAGAGCAGGTCAGAGGCTGGGTATTCTGCAGCGAGTGTCTCACCTCCTGACTCCCCAAAGCCTTTCCACCATCTACAAGGCACAAGTCAGGAGTGTGATGGAATACTCTCCACTTGCCTGGATGAGTGCAGCTCCAACAACACTCAAGAAGCTCGACACCATCCAGGACAAAGCAGCCCGCTTGATTGGCACCCCATCCACCACCTTAAACATTCACTCCCTCCACCACCGGCGCACCGTGGCTGCAGTGTGTACCATCTACAAGATGCACCGCAGCAACTCGCCAAGGCTTCTTCGGCAGCACCTCCCAAACCCGCGACCTCTACCACCTAGAAGGACAAGGGCAGCAGGCGCATGGGAACACCACCACCTCCAAGTTCCCCTCCAAGTCACACACCATCCTGATTTGGAAATATATCGTCGATCCTTCATCGTCGCTGGGTCAAAATCCTTGAACTCCCTAACAGCACTGTGGGAGCACCTTCACCACACGGACTGCAGCGGTTCAAGAAGGCGGCTCACCATCATCTTCTCAAAGGCAATTAGGGATGGGCAATAAATGGTGGCCTTGCCAGCGACGCCCACATACCATGAACGAATAAAAAAAAAAATCTAGGCTGAGACTCCAGTGCAATACCAAGGAAGTGCACCATGTTGGAGGTGTGGTACTTTGGGTGAGGTGCTAAACCAAAGTTTGGTCCACCTGTTCAGGTGGAAGTTGAAGAGCCCATTGCATATTTGAAGGTGATACAGGGAGAATTCACCGCGCCTGGCCAACTTTCATAAGCTGCATTACAAAAGTGACAGCCATCATGGGGGCAATTTTAACTTTTGGACCTGGCGAGTGCGGGGAGGTGGGGTGGGGACCCGGTAGCGCGCGGGAAACCCGGAAGTCCAGGTTTTCCCTGTGCGCTGTGGAGTTTTAACACCACAGCGTGCGTGTGACATCACGGACAGGTTCCCCGCCCGGAAGCCAAGCCTGACTGACAGGCCGGGCGTCCAGTCGGGCGGGGAACGCTGGAGAAGAGGCCGCAGCCCCTAGGCAGGTCCGAACCCCGACCCCGGGGAGGGGTCCGATCCCGGGGGTGAGGGGGGTTTGTATGGGGGGGGGGGGATGCTGATGGTGGGGGAGCTTGGGGGCCGGGAGGAAGCACTCCTGCTCCTCCCCGCCCACAGGGTTTGTTCCCCGAGGCTGTTAGTGCCTTGCTTCACCTGCCGGGAATCCCGAGGCCCAGGAACGCCAGCCGGCCACAATTAGACCTGCAAAGCAGCTTAAATCCGAGGCTACCAGCCTCATTATCATATTTAAATTGACGTCCCGCCTCCTGGGAGCCGGTTGGCTGCCCGGCCGCCTCCCCCCCTCCCCCATCCCGCCTCCGTTAAAACCTGTAATAGGCAGGTTGGAGGACAGTTTGGGGTCGGGATTCAGATTCTTAACACTTTAACCTCCCACCCGACCCGAACCTGCCCATTTTTGGGGGGGTTAAAATTCCCCCCCATGTGCCAGAAGTATTCCACAAACAGCAACAAAATAAATAACCAGCGAATCTGTTTTTTGTGACATTGTTCGAGAGAGGAATGTCGATTACTCTACTAGCTGGTAACCTCCTTAACGCCCGGGTGTCTGGGATAGTGCCAGCCCTTCACACCCACTGCTGATTAAAAGTAAATTACTGAGGAGTCCGAGAAACATGAATGCAGCTTTCGATGGTGAGTCACCATTCATTTTGCAATTAAAAAAATTGTGGACTATCACGATAAAGTTAAATAACTGGAGGTTGGCAGAAAATATATTTAAATATTAGCCAATAAATATAACATCTTAAGAATAATATTTGGACTAGATCTTCGATTATAGGGCCGTCATTTGCGGCCCCTACGGGCGCGTATGAGGTGCGCACGCGCCCGTAAGGGCCGCGCAAGTTCCGGGTTTAGGCGCGCGAAGCGCATGCACGAACACCCAGAACCTGCGATCTGTCAAGATCGTACGAATCCCCGGGAAAAGGGTCTCCGCGGGCGGAGCAACTTCTGCCCAGCGAATGCCCGTGAAATTCTTACGCCCGCTAAAAGCAGGGGTAAGGCCTGCTTTTACCAGCGTAAGATTTTTAAAAACCAGAAAAATAACATTTTATCAATAATTTATACATTCAAAAACCTGTGAAATAAGGTAAGGTTATTTTAAGCCCCTTTAAAACATGTAAATTTATTTTTCAACAAATTAAATTTTTGTTTTAAATATTTAATTAAATGCCATTTTAATTAATTTTAAATATGTGATGGTGTTTTTTTATTTATTTGATGTCTAGGTGTATTTTTTGGAGTATTCCCATTCATGCTTATGGGGTTTCCGTACATATGGAATCCCCATAAGTATGAATGGGGATTCCCTTCTGTCATTGGTTGGGCCGGCCCACGTGATCCCAGAGGTGCTTGCGAACCGCCTGCGCCCCACCTGGGATACGCGGGCCTCTACCCGCGGGTACCCGGAGAGGCCCAGGACCGCGAGTCTCCGCACCTCCCGCACCACCAGGTAGGCGGGCATTCAGGGCCGTTCTAATTAATTGTTTTCATGTGGTTAAAACTTCTCATCCCAAACATACTTCCTTAACGTACTGCTAATAAAATAAGGCTCATCTCAGATTCATTCCTGTAGGTGGGATTCAGCTTTGAGTGAGTCTGATTAAAAATATTCACCACTGATACTCTTTAAAACTCACTCATGTACACAACCTAAAATGAAACCCATTTTCTTCGATGTGAGAAGCAGTCGCTATCTGTGGCACATGTGGGGTTTTTTGTTGCCCATTGCGCATTTGTTGGTGTAATACCTTGTTTCCCAGAAAATTGGCTAAACAGCCTATGTGTAAAGAAATACTTCCTGGCGGCTGTCTTAAACTTGCCCTTCGCAGCGATAAACCGGTGGCCTCCTGCCATGTTGCCTACGCGCATCTGAAAATATTGTTCTGAGTTTACCTTCTCTAGCCCTTTGAGAATCTTAACTACCTCTATAAGGTCCCCTCCATCAGGCCTCTCCCCAGTAATACACAGGATGTAAGGCACACTCTGTTGGAAGCGGGGCCGAAAGAGGAAATTGAAGTATATAATAATACTATGAAGATTTAAGCAAATATATCAAAGTGCCCGCTGTCCTGGTACATAGTCAAGTTATTTTCCAGAGGCTCCATGAAAAACAGGCCAACCATATACAGAAATAGCATTTCTACCCATGGGAGTAAAGACCTGTATCTGATCATCCCTGATCACCCATGTTAACCACTCCTCACGCCTCCCCGACCCCTCCACAGCTCAAGATAACTTTTTCCCCCTGGGGGAACCTTGGGCAAATGACTAATAAAATGATTACATTGCTGGTCCGATGGTTTAATGGATAAAAGCATCTCCTGCTCTGGTCCTGATCCACAGGAAGGACCCCAAGCGCTATGCTTGTTCTGTCTTCAGTAGCTGATTTCTGCCAGGGCAGCAGTTGTGGAGCTACAGTTATTCAAGCCCGTGCTGTTGCCCATCATTCACCCATCCATGGGCCGTGATGCCGCAACCCACCAGCAAGCCCAGCGAATCCCGGAAAACGAACGTCTCCCCATTCACAAGGATCTCAGCAACGCCCCCCACCACCGCGTGAAGTTGCACAAGCCCTTTTGGACCAACGGACTTAGAATCATAGAATGGTTACAGCACAGAAGGAGGCCATTTGGCCTGTCGAGTCCGTGCCGGCTCTCTGCAAGAGCACTTCAGCTAGTCCCACTCGCCTGCCCTTTCCCTGTAGCCCTGCAAAAATTTTTCCTTCAGGTACTTATCCAACTCCCTTTTGAGGGCCACTATTGAATCTGCCTCCACCACCCTCTCAGGCAGTGCATTCCAGATCCTAACCACTCGCTGCGTAAAAAAGTTTTTCCTCATGTCGCCTTTGGTTCTTTTGCCAATCACCTTAAATCTGTGTCTGCTGGTTCTCGACCCCTCTGCCAATGGGAACAGTTTCTCTCTATCTACTCTGTCCAGACCCCTCATGATTTTGAACAACTATCAAATATCCTCTCACTCTTCCCTGCTCCAAGGAGAACAACCCCAGCTTCTCCAGTCTATCCACGTAACTAAAGTCGCTCATCCCTGGAAACATTCTTGGAAATCTTTTCTGCACCCTCTCTAAGGCCTTCACATCCTTCCTAAAGTGGGGTGCCCAGAATTGGACACAGTACTCCTGTTGAGGCCGAACCAGTGTTTTATACAGGTTCATCATAATTTCCACGTTTTTGTACTCTATTACTCTATTCACGAAGCCCAGGATCCCGTAAGCTTTTTTAACTGCTTTCTCAACCTGCCCTGCCACCTTCAACGATTTGTGCACATATACCCCTGGGTCTCTCTGTTCATGTACCCACTTTAGGATTGTACCCTTCAGTTTATATTTCCTCTCCTCATTCTTTCTACCAAAATGTATCACTTCGCATTTTTCTGCGTTAAATGTCATCTGCCACATGTCCGCGCATTCCACCAGCCTGTCTATGTCCTCCTGAAGTCTATCACTCTCCTCCTCACTGTTCACTATACTTCCAAGTTTTGTGTCATCTGCAAATTTTGAAATTGAAATTTGACAAGTACTTCATTGGCTGTAAAAGGCTTTGGGACGTCCTGAGGTCGTGAAAGGGGCTATATAAATGCAAGTCTTTCTGTAGTAGTTATTCCTAGTGCCCCTAGGCTCGGACAGAGAAACATCCAGCCAGAGGTTCTTATTCCTTGTTGCTATTTGGTGTGCTCTGCTGGAAGGTGCAGGCGTGCAACCATTGGATGGGCACAGGATCAGGCTGAGAGGTGGCTGCAAAGGCCTACTGACATTTATTGCTCAGGGTCACACATTAAGAATGGGCACTAGGGTGAAAGACTGCAGAATCACAGGTACCCATGGAAACATACCTCGAAATAAGTCAGTAGCTTCAACAGAGGAGGCCATTGGGAAAAAGAATTATTAAATCGAGTTGAATTTACTTTGCTTTTGTAAATGGGACTTTTGAACATAGGAACATAGGAACAAGAGTAGGCCATTCAGCCCCTCGAGCCTGTTCCACCATTCACTGAGATCATGGCTGATCTGCGACCTAACTCCATATACCCGCCTTTGGCCCATATCCCTTATTACCTTTGGTTAACAAAAGTCTATCAATCTCAGATTTAAAATTAACAATTGATCTAGCATCAATTGCCATTTGCGGAAGAGAGTTCCAAACTTCTACCACCCTTTGTGTGTGGAAGTGTTTCCTAATTTCACTCCTGAAAGGTCTGGCTCTAATTTTTAGACTACGCCCCCTAGTCCTAGAATCCCCAACCAGTGGAAATAGTTTCTCTCTCTCTACCCTATCTGTTCCCCTTAACATCTTGAAAACTTCGATCAGATCACCCCTTAACCTTCTAAAATCTAGGGAATACAACCCTAGTTTGTGTAATCTCTCCTCGTAATTTAACCCTTGGAGTCCGGGTGTCATTCTGGATATATCTTTGGTGTTTTATTTAAATCTACAGCTTCAACAACTGCATCACTGCTTTTTCTTTGACTAATGTTATTTTTAATATGCTGTTGACATCAAGGGGGTGCGTCTAGTGGAATTTCCCATGGATTCATTGGGAATTCCACCCTTTACAAACCCTGTAAGGCTCACTGGAACTCGTGTCATCTACATAAGAACATAAGAATTAGGAACAGGAGTCGGCCATATGGCCCCTTGAGCCTGCTCCACCATTCAATAAGATCATGGTGATCTTCTACCTCAACTCCAGTTTCCCCCCCAGCCCCATGTTCCTTGATTCCCTTAGTGCCCAAAAATCTGTCGATCTCTGTCTTGAATATACTCAACGACTGAGCATCCACAGCCCTCTGGGGTAGAGAATTCCAAAGATTCACACCCTCTGAGTGAAGAAATTCCTCCTCATCTCAGTTCTAAATGGCCGACCCCTTATCCTGAGACTATGCTCCCTAGTTCTAGACTCTCCAGCCAGGGGAAACAACCTCTCAGCATCTACCCTGTCAAGCCCTCTAAGAATTTTATATGTTTCAATGAGATCACCTCTCATTCTTCTAAACTCCAGAGAGTATAGGCCCATTCTCTTCAATCTCTCCTCATAGGACAACCCTCTCCTCCCAGGAATCAATCTAGTGAACCTTCGTTACACCGCCTCTAAGGCAAGTATATCCTTCATTAGATAAGGAGACCAAAACTGTACACAGTACTCCAGTGGTCTCAATATAATTGCAGCAAGACTTCCTGGGGGAAAAATTGGGTTGCTTTGTGCCTCCCGTTAGCACCCTAATAGGGTGCTAATGGGGCGCAAAGCAACTAGCGCCCGGGCGTGGCGCCGCCCACGCCTCCCGCGAAATTTAGTGGGAGGTTAACAGCGGTGCTAACCGGTAGCGCCCCGCGGTGCTGCGCTGCCGGCGATGACGCCATTGCCGTGCGCAGCGCCCCGGCCGCGATTTTTTGGAGCGCCCCCCTGACTTACCGCCGGACGCTATGTCCAACGGGGTCAGGGGGGCCTACCTGCAGCTGGGGAGGCGCAATTTAAAGGCGAGGTGTGGGGCGGCCATTTATGTTGCTGCAGCACCTGCCTGCGCTCCCGTCCCCGGCCTCCTGAACGGCCCCCCAGGCGGAGTGCCGGCTGTGCTCCAAGAGCCCGGCACTTCTCTTGAGTGCTGGGCTCTTTTGCCGGCACTCCCGATCCCCGGGGGCCCAGCTGGGCCCCGGGTCGCGCTGCGCAAGACCCTCCCCTTTAAGGTATTGACTCGCAGTGCCCGAAGAGGGATGCGGGGCACTTCCAGTAGTGCCCCGCTTCCCTCTTGGGGCGCAACCACTCAATTTCTGGTGCGGGGGTGCAGGCAGGGGTGCCCCGGCGAAGTTAGCGCCCCATTTCAATTTTTAGCCCCCTTACTCTTATACTCCAAACCCCTTTCCAATAAAGGGCAACATACCATTGGCCTTCCTAATTGCTTGCCGTAACTGCATGTTAACTTGCTGTGATTTGTGAACAAGGACCCCCAGGTCCCTCTGAATATCAACATTAACCAGTCTCTCACTTTTGAATGGGCCGCGCAGCCGCTTAAAGGGGCCGCACACCCGAATAAAAAGAATTAACGGGGACTCTGCCGACGGTTTCAGGCTCGGACAGACGGGGTTTCCGCTCTGCTGCACTTGGGTTGGTAGAGTGGGCACCCAGGAATTTGAGGGCATCCCTCCATTTCTCAATGTTAAGTGCCATTTGCGATCCATCAAAAAGGTTACTGAATTGCTGAAGCTTTTGCTGTTAAAGATTTTGTTACCAATTATTTTACTCTTGTGCCTCATGAGAGATTCAGATGGGGAAGGGGGCGGTGTGGGAGTGGGTAAACTGAGTTAGTGTCCAATTTTCTTCTTTTATCATCTCATGTCATTTATTTAAAATGAATGGATGCAGGGCGTGGACTCAAAAACAACATAAAAACAGCTGAGGACATTTCCATCTAGGATGTGTAAAGGCAGACTGCCAGAGTTCTAAAACTACAAAAAGAAACTAGGATTAAAGCATTGTAAACAGTTCCAATCTCTGGGGGCTGATCCTGTGACAGGCGCTGGGTGCAGGAGGCTCGACAGAGGTAGTGTTTCTGGTGAGACGTAGGGATTTCGAGTCTCTGCTCAGAATCTCACCAACTGGGGCAGGAGGAACTTCTCCAAACATGCCCCCCCCCCCACCCCCCCGACATCAGAGAGTTTCCTTGGCCCCAGTCCCTCTACTGCCCTGGGACCTGGACACTGGGATGAACCTAGTATAGCAACTCGCCAAGGCTTCTTCGGCAGCACCTCCCAAACCCGCGACCTCTACCACCTAGAAGGACAAGGGCAGCAGGCGCACGGGAACACCACCAACTCCAAGTTCCCCTCCAAGTCACACACCATCCTGACTTGGAAATATATCGGCCGTTCCTTCATCGTCGCTGGGTCAAAATCCTGGAACTCCCTCCCTAACAGCACTGTGGGAGCACCTTCACCACACGGATTGCAGCGGTTCAAGAAGGTGGCTCACCACCACCTTCTCAAGGGGCAACTAGGGATGGGCAATAAATGCTGGCCTTGCCAGCGACGCCCACATCCCACGAACGAATTTTAAAAAAAAATGGATTGTTTGAGTGGCGGAAGTGGGGCCCACTTGTGGCACTCTGACCTGTATCATGGTCTGGTGCCCTCCATCACATTAGAAGGCCGACAGCATGGCAACATTGGCTCCCTTATAAAGGGCGGCAATTGCGCAGCGAATGAAAATGTCTCACAGCGCCCACTGGACAACCCCCCTCCCCACCCTCAGTGAAAGCTAATGTGAAGACTAAAGAGTCAAAATTTCATTCGTGGGGCCAGGAGGAGCAGAAGTGATCCTCTGGACCTTGCAAAGAAAGTCTCAGCTTCTGCTGCCCACCACCCCCCCCCCCCCCCACCGTCTCCCCTGCCCCATCACCACACCTGTGGGACCCTGCCCACCCCCGTCTCCCCTGTTCCATCACCACACCTGTGGGACCCTGCCCAAATCCCCACCCCCGTCTCCCCTGCCCCATCACCACACCTGTGGGACCCTGCCCACCCCCCCCACCCCCGTCTCCCCTGCCCCATCACCACACCTGTGGGACCCTGCCCAAATCCCCACCCCCGTCTCCCCTGCCCCATCACCACACCTGTGGGACCCTGCCCAAATCCCCACCCTGCCCCTTACCTTCCAGCCAGCAGGCGGCCTCCGGGGCGATTTGAACCAGCCGGCCACCATCAGCTTCCTCATTTCGGGTGGGCAACTGGTTAAAACAGCCCAGGCCTCAAAGAGATGTCTTTAGGAGGGGCCGGGGATGGGGGGGGGTGGGGTGGGGGTGGCGGGGGAACTCACGCTTGCCCCTCCCCCTGCCCAAAACCCAACCCCAGTTAACATTCTCCCCTCTTAGTCAGTACCTACCTGAAACACTTACCTGGCTTTTCTCTTTACAGACATGCTATTTCCAGCATTTAATTTTATTTCCCCTTAGCAGAAATTAACTCTATGTTTCTGACATTAGGCCGATGGGATATTAATGCACAAATGCTTATCGCATCCTCTGAAATCTCTGCCAAAACAGGGGGAATTTCCGCCGACCATATGAAGCGTTCAGATGTCGTTCCCTATGATGTAATTTCAGGGCTGCTAACATTTCTTTGTAACAACATCTACAAACATATTTTTTGCCCTCCTCAAGAGTGTGGCTTAGCTCATTAATGTGCTGGCAATCATCGAACATGACTTGAATACAGCCAACTTTAAAAGTATCAGCAATGGTGACCATGAAACTACCAGATGGTTGTAAAAACTCATCTGGCTCACTGATGTCCTTTAAGGAAGGAAATCTGCCGTCCTTACCCGGTCTGGCCTATATGTGACTCCAGACCCACAGCAATGTGGTTGGCTCTTAACTGCCCCTCTGAAATGGCCGAGCGAGACCCTCAGTTGTATCAAAACCGCTAGGAAAACCTTCACCTCACAGACTGCAGCGGTTCAAGAAGGCGGCTCACCACCACCTTCTCGAGGGCAATTAGGGATGGGCAATAAATGCTGGTCTTGCCAGCGACGCCCACATCCCGCGAATGAATAAAAAAAGTGTTAATATTACAGACTCTTCACTGTAACTCACAAGAAAGTAATCCTTAATTTATTGGTTTTAGGCTTTTTCATGAGAGGTCGCTTTCCACAAAAAACCCAGAAATATTAAATGTAATGTTAGGTAATATTGTCAAACACCGAGTTGGTACGCATTCAGCAATTATTCTATAACTACTAGTTACTGGCACAGTGGTGAATGCAAAACTTTCCTACGGCAGTCTATTACACAGCAATAGGCAGAAAGAACAGAGACAAAGTCCTGAGAGGCCGGACAAAAGAAACTCTAGCAGACGCCCGAATGTATTCGCTGTAACTCGAAGAAAATTAAGAACAGCTGGGCACTAACCAAACCACAAGAGGTTGAATTCTCTCCCCGTTCAATTATGTGGTTTCTCAGCCTTTGCAGCTCCAGCTTCTGTTACATTCCCACAGTAGCGGCACCTGAGGATCGCAGTCCGAAACCCAACACCGGCAATGTGGCGTCTGATGCCAAGCTAAGCATGGGAGGCATTTGGTAGTGCGAATGAGGTTCATATCACAAAGCAATTTTGGCAACTTGCGCCCCTTCTGATTTCCTAAGCGCTCTTTTGTCCGGACAGCCTGAGAATTTTACTTTTGGAGGCACAGTGCTCAGGGCGGGGGTTTCACTTAATAATCCAAAAGTACCATCACAGGCAAGTGAATTAGTGCCACCAAATGTACTTGACATTGGGCCCAGCATTTTGAATCTGGCTGTATACAGACCTGTGATGCAGGACTGGAGAATTTTAGCTACGAGGAAAGATTGGATAGGCTGGGGTTGTTTTCTTTGGAACAGAGGAGGTTGAGGGGAGATTTGATTGAGGTGCATAAAATTATGAGGGGCCTAGATAGAGTGGATATAAGGACCTATTTCCCTTAGCAGAGAGGTCAATAACCAGGGGGTATAGATGTAAAGTAATTGGTAGAAGGATTAGAGGGGAGTTGAGGAGAACTTTTTTCACCCAGAGGGTGGTGGGGGGTCTGGAACTCACTGCCTGAAAGGGTGGTCGAGGCAGAAACCCTCATCACATTTAAAAAGTACTTGGATATGCACTTGAAGTGCTGTAACCTACAGGGCTACGGGCCAAGAGCTGGAAAGTGGGATTAAGCTGGATAGCTCTTTGTCGGCCAACACAGACACGATGGGCCGTAAATTTCTCTGATTCTAGGACCTTCCCATTATACCAGAGTAACCCCACAGCTAGACCGATAAACGCTGCAGAATGAACTTTGAGTGACTGCGCGTCTTCTGAATGAGGAATTGTTCTGATGTTGTGGAACCTGCTCTACCCTAAAAAATAGGGTGAATTATCCACCAAGTGGCATGGCTCTTATATGAATGTTGTTTCCCACATTACAACAGTGACTACACTTCCAAAAGTACTTCATTGGCTGTAAAGTGCTTTGGGACGTCCGGTGGTCGTTAAAGGCGCTGTATAAATGCAAGTCTTTCTTTTTTTCTTTCTTTATAAAAGTTTTAAACAATGTATGTTTCAAACAACATTTAACTTGTGACAAACACATTTAATCAAATGGTTTAGAATCAGCTTTTGTGCTTTCAGCCTTGTCTAATAGACATTCCTTTCTGCTCTCAATCTGATAACTTCAGTCAGAGTAATATGTGGGTCAAAGTACACGACGTTGTCATGTGGAGGTTATATGGCTACAGACAGACATCAGGAAACCACATCAAATCCTTTACCTGCAGACTCTATAGACTGGAATGTCACAGTTTAATCTTATGCTAAGTCTGTCTCAGTCTCAGAATACACCATAATCCTACCGTTCAGCTGACAGGCAATGACCTTCATATTTATGTGTCTGCTATAACAACTGGTCTTCCACCCAGCCCTCGTTTAGTACGCACTAAAAACGAAGCAAAACTATGGTTCAAGAATAAAGTCAATCCTTTCATAAGAACATAAGAAATAAGAGCAGGAGTAGGCCATACATCTCCTCGAGCCTGCTCCGCCATTCAATAAGATCATGGCTGATCATCGACCTCAACTCCACTTTCCCGCCCGATCTCCATATCCCTTGATTCCCCCGAGTCCAAAAATCTATCGATCTCAGCCTTGAATATACTCAAAGACTCAGCATTCACAGCCCTTTGGGGCAGAGAATTCCAAAGATTCACAACCCTCTGAGTGAAGAAATTCTTCCTCATCTCAGTCCTAAATGGCCGACCCCTTATCCTGAGACTATGCCCCCTAGTTCTCGACACTCCAACCAGGGGAAACAACCTCTCAGCATCTACCCTGTCAATCCCCCTCAAAATCTTGTATGTTTCAATGAGATCACCTCTCATTCTTCTAAACTCCAGAGAGTATAGGCCCATTCTACACAATCTCTCATCATAGGACAGCCCTCTCATCCCAGGAATCAATCTAGTGAACCTTGGTTTCACCCACATCTTCCCCATGCTACTTAGCCACTGAATGGTCTTCTCTCAGTAGGCTTTGCGAATTTAGTAATCGATGGACTGGAATATTACTGCATGGAATAGAAATAATTTTTTTAAATAAATTTCCTCAGAGGGAGGAAAGTCTATGTGGAATGTTTTTCTGTTCAAAGTGCGCCCCCATTTTAAAGAAGAAGATATTAGTCTGAAGAGAATTATAGGCTAGTGAGGGGAAAATAAATGAGCCGGGTTTCTTGCCCCTTGAATTTTTTTAAAATTCGTTTATGGGATGTGGGCGTCGCTGGCGAGGCCGGTATTTATTGCCCATCCCTAATTGCCCTTGAGGAGGTGGTGGTGAGCCGCCTTCTTAAACTGCAGAGGGCAGTTAAGAGTCAACCACATTGCTGTGGGTCTGGAGTCACATATAGGCCAGACCGGGTAAGGATGGTAGATTTCCTTCCCTAAAGGACATTAGTGAAACAGATGGGTTTTTACGACAATCCGATAGTTTCATGTCATTCAATGATTCCTGCTGGAAGGTTTCCATGTGTGAGGAGAGGGTGAGGGTCAGCTATGATGGTGACAATCACCAGTTGGATGAGGCAGTTCAGGAATGACCTGAAGAACAATGTGATTTATGCCACGGTGCTGTTTTCATGCACAGCGTGACTACGTCGCTTTCAACATGAACACCAATGGCACCTTGCACATATATGTCAATCTGAGGAGAAAGGAGTGCGCTTGAAGAACCGTGTCTAACTCATAACCTTAGGCATGAAGTTGGCTGTTGAACTCACTGACCCAAGTTCGACAATTTGCCTTGCACTCAAGCCCGTTTGACTAGAATAAGCTGGTTCACTCGAGGAAACAGGCAGGCTATTCCAACTGTAAAGCTCCCCACATACAACGTCTCAGATCTTAATTTATGCGCTGCAGTGCCGGGTTAAGTTATTGCACAAAATGTTCATTTTGCTACATTGCATAAATAGATTGGTTATATAAAAATTGATTCTCGCCGGGGGGGTGGGGGGTGGGGCTGCAATCAGCTCTAATGTGCTCCTGTGGCAGCTGTCCAGGAAACAGTACTCAGGAACACATCGTTTAAACTTTAGGGTTCACATCACAACCAGCCTTTGGAACGGCAGCAAAGCCTGTTGCTACTTCCAACGATGGACGGTGCTCTTTTTGTCTCAAGCGATTCAAAATTGCCCTTTCAATGTGAGATAAAATGATCAGGTCCACGGCAAGTGTGATGAGTTTTTCTACATCATTAAAACACTGGACAGACCTACTGAAACAGCTGTTTATTGAGCTCGGCCCTAAACCTCTTGCTTTAAAGCTGAAATGGAACTCCAGCAGTTAAGTACTTCTTATGGCATTAGTCATTGCTCGCTCTCTAACTATTGGGAATATGTCTTTACCTCTCGGTTCAGAGTACTGATTCCAGAAAGTCTAATTCTACTGACGATCCTGTGGAAAATGTCATTTCCATATCGCCATGTTAGTCTGTGCAAAACACGGCGAAGCCTTCGGATTTTATTATCTTCCTGTTCTAGCACAGCACTACGGACACTGGCAAATGAAAGTGAAGGTGGTGGAAGTGATGGGCTGGTGCAGTGTGTTGGCACAATAAAAGTCTTTTAACGTCTTCAACCTGAGTTTAAATCCAGGTGCAAATCGACGGGAGGAGTTTGTCCTCTCTCGCAGGCTGTAAGAATCTTACATGTGAAATTAATCTGGGCAGTGCCAATACAGCCTTTTCCTGGAACTCCCTCCCTCACAGCACTGTGGGAGCACCTTCACCACGCGGACTGCAGTGGTTCAAGAAGGCGGCTCACCACCTCCTTCTCAAGGGGCAATTAGGGATGGGCAATAAATGCTGGTCTTGCCGGCGACGCCCACATCCCAGGAACGAATTTAAAAAAAAGCACGGGCTCACAGCACAGACCTGCCCACAATTCAGGCCTGACACTGGGGCAAAAGGCAGTGCTCTTCTTAAAGAAAGAAAGACTTGCATTTCTATAGCGCCTCTCACAACCTCAGGACACCCCAAAGTGCTTTACAACCAATAAAGTACTTTTTGAAGTGTAGTCACTGTTGTAATGTAGGAAATGCAGCAGCCAATTTGCGCACAGCAAGCTCCCACAAACAGCAATGTGACAATGACCAGATCACCTGTTTTAATGATGTGGATTGAGGGATAAATATTAGCCAGGACACCGGGGAGAACTCCCCTGCTCTTCTTCAAAATAGTGCCAAGGGGTCTTTTACATCCACCTGAGAGAGCGCGCAGACGGGGCCTCGGTTTAACATCTCATCAGAAAGACGGCACCTCCGACAGTGCAGCACTCCCTCAGCACTGCACTGGAGTGTCAGCCTGGATTTTTGTGCTCAAGTCTCTGGAGTGGGACTTAAACCCACGCCCTTCTGACTGAGAGACGAGGGTGCTGCCCACTGAGCCACGGCTGACACACTTCAATTCTTAGATTGTGATCAAGGCACATTTTTACGGCAGTATAGAAAGCTCCCTCTTCTGCATCATCTGTTGACAGTTGGTGAAACTTGCTCTGATAACTCTAAAATGAACCAATTATGAAACTGGTATGTGGGAGACTAACACAGAGAATCACATTTATATACAACAACAACTTGTATTTATATAGCGCCTTTAATGTCGTAAAATGTCCCAAGGCGCTGCACAGGAGTATTTTAAGACAAAAAAATTTGACACCGAGCCACATAAGGAGAAATTAGGGCAGGTGCCTAAAAGCTTGGTCAAAGAGGTAGGTTTTAGGGAGCATCTCAAAGGAGGAGAGAGAGGCGGAGAGGTGGAGAGGTTTAGGCAGGGAATTCCAGAGCTTAGGGCCTCGGCAGCTGAAGGCACGGCCGCCAATGGTGGAGCGATTAAAATCAGGGATGCTCAAGAGGCCAGAATTAGAGGAGCGCAGATATCTCGGGGGGTTGTGGGGCTGAAGCTCACAAAGATAAGTAGAGACTGGGGGGAATTTGGCTCATTGAGCTTATCCTCCCACGGAAACCATCACCGCATCGAACTGCCTCCTGAATGATTAAATAATACATTGAGAACGTTACGTGTCAGTGAGAATGTGTGACATGAGACTGCTGCCCAGAGCTGGGAAAGGATAAAGCACTTCCAATAAAGTCTACAAAAATCTAAATCCAACCGTCCAAACCAGCTCACAGGAAGAGCCAGAGAACCAACACGAGAGGGGTAGATAATACAAAACGCTGCTCCAGACCTGGCCAGTCCTGCACGATCATCAAGTCAAGACAGGACCTCCATGTCTCCAACCCACCAAGGCCTATTACTAAACAAACTACCTTAACTTTCAAGCAAGCAATGGCCTTACATTATGCACAGCGGTGCCAGCAAAACTCAAAGTACCAACTTATCCTTCATTTGTTTTCAATTCTAACTTTTTTTCCCCCATTTAGTCGGTCAGTCACCACAGCCACAGACGTCACAGAGCCCCGTGAGCACATTCTTTCCGTTTGCCAGCATTTATTTTATTGCACGCTCCTCATTACTTCAGTGTTGGTCAGTCCGTATTCCCGACTAATATAACTCATCGAAAACCCCTGTGCTCGCTGACCTACATTGGCTCCCGGTTAAGCCAGGCCTCGATTTTAAAATTCTCATCTTTGTTTTCAAATCCCTCCACGGCCTCGCCCCTCCCCATCTCTGTAATCTCCTCCAGCCCCACAACCCTCTGAGGTATCAGCGCTCCTCTAATTCTGGCCTCTTGCACATCCCTGATTTTAATCGCTCCACCATTGGCGGCCGTGCCTTCAGCTGCAGAGGCCCTAAGCTCTGGAATTCCCTCCCTAAACCTCTCCGCCTCTCTACCTCTCTCTCCTCCTTTAAGACGCTCCTTAAAACCTACCTCTTTGACCAAGCTTTTGGTCACCTGCCCTAATATCTCCTTATGTGGCTCGGTGTCAAATTTTGTTTGATAACGCTCCCGTGAAGAGCCTTGGGACGTTTTACTACGTTAAAGACGCTATATAAATGCAAGTTGTTATTGTTGTTGTTGTAGTTGTCTGCCCACTGTGCCTCTTGGATTCCAGATTTCCTGCTCACAGTCTCACCACTTTCAGCTTTGGTCTTTCACGCGGCCTGCTCCCTGTTGAGATCCACGCCCTCAATTTATGAGCATATCGATTTTTTTAAGTCTTTTTGGCACACACGCTTGGCCCATTCCAACCTTCTTGCCGTAACTCACTCTGTTACCGCACGCCCTCGTTTTACTGCACGCTCCTCGTTACTTCAGCGTCGGTCGGTCGGTCGGTCCGCATTCCCGGCTGAGAAAACTCATCGAAAAAGAAACCGGCTTCTCCTTCTCGGGCTCCATCGGGCTGCAGCTCTCAGCAGCATAATGTAGTTATAATGGCACACCGGACTCATCTCCACACCCCCCCCCTCGCACATCTTCTGCTCCTCCACACAGTCTGCTTTTCCCAGTCTGTCAAAAGTACTTTCTGTCACAACAATGCGTCTCTTCGCCTCTTTGTCGCCTCCCCGTTCGCTGTGTGTACGACTTTCCAGATATAGAAATTCATCGATTGATTCATGCTAATTCGCTCCAAGAGCAAAACGAGACAGTAAATTTTAAAATGTCCTGAATAGCTCAACGTTATCGCATTGTCACCTTCATCATCATCTGTTCCCGCCAGTAAAACATTCACAAGTTTCTAGCTGGAGCAAGGAACAGGGTTCCCACCTTATAAACAATTATTAGTTGTATCACCTTTTATAACTCCATTTTACACGCCGTGGCAGTATGTTATAAGAATTAACTGCATTTGCCTCTTGATTCAGCTACTTATTGAAGGATTAATGCTTTCTGGATTCCTTCCCGTGCACGAGCCCTTCACTCAAAATATACAACGATGGAATTTGATTTCTGAACTACTTCCTGAGGCCGCCTTTGAAAAGACACGTCGCTCCGTGACGGTTTTCCGCACTTCTCCTATTTTTCTTTTGTAAACTACCTGGGAAATTAAAAAAAACAGTTCGGGTGGATTTTAACGCTCGGGCGGCCAGTCCACGGAGCGCATGGGCCGGCCGCTCCATTCTGCCGGCGGGAGGCCCGCTCCATTTCGATGAGGGCCCCGGGGCCTCGTTGCTATGCCGACGATGAACTGATTAGGCCCAAACGGGGTATCCCGCTGTCAACGTTCCCCCCCCCCACCCCGAGGCGCACGGCCGCGCATCAATCGGGAGGTCCCGCGCAGGCCGCTCACAAGCAGCCGCCGCTGGAAGAGGCAGCACAGCAAATTTAAAGGGACCGCGCACGGAATTTTTCTTTAGAGCGAACACTGCCCGCTGCAGCTTGCCGGTTTCGGGCCTGCGTGTTACCGGGCAGCCCAGAGACCGAGCCAGGCCGGCAGAAAGAAAGAAAGACTTGCATTTCTATAGCGCCTTTCATGACCACTGGACGTCTCAAAGCGCTTTACAGCCAATGAAGTACTTTTTGAAGTGTAGTCACTGTTGTAATGTGGGAAACGCGGCAGCCAATTTGCGCACAGCAAGCTCCCACAAACAGCAATGTGAGAATGACCAGATAATCTGTTTTTGTTATGTTGGTTGAGGGATAAATATTGGCCAGGACACCGGGGATAACTCCCCTGCTCTTCTTTGAAATAGTGCTATGGGATCCTGAGAGAGCAGACAGGGCCTCGGTTTAACATCTCATCCAAAAGACGGCACCTCCGACAGTGCCACACTCCCTCAGCACTGCACTGGAGTGTCAGCCTAGATTTATGTGCTCACAGACCAATGTGGAAAGTAGCTTAAGTCTATACGGAGAACTGCAGGGCATGTTTTTTTCCGTTCACTAATGTTAGCAAAAAATGTTGGCAGGGAAACACTGACATTTTGTTAACATTAATGAACCATTAATGTTACTCTTCTGATTTGAGTGGCAGAGGACTGGTGCAAGGGTTGCGGGGTTGTTAACCCAGGGAGTCTGATAGTGGCGCAGAGCGGATGGTGGGCAGTCACAGCAGGCAGGATGTCTGATGATGGCCAGCGGGGAGAGAGTTGAAGGAGCTGGGAGGCCCGATTGAAGGGAGAGAGAGCAGTGGCTGAATGGGGCTCGGGGGAGGCAGGGTGAGATCAGCTACAGAAAGGGGCTAGGAGATGCGGCTGGGAGGACAAAGACTGGGAGTCAATCATGTATTAGAATCTGAAGGGGATTGACAGGGTAGATGCTGAGTGATTGTTTCCCCTGGCTGGAGAGTCTAGAACCAGGGGGCAGAGTCTCAGGATAAGGGGTCGGCCATTTAAGATTGAGATAAGGAGAAATATCTTCACTCAGAGGGTTGTGAATCTTTGGAATTCTCTACCCCAGAGGGATGTGGATGCTGAATCATTGAGTATATTCAAGACTGAGATCGATAGATTTTTGGACTCTAGGGGAACCAAGGGATATGGGGATCGGGCAGGAAAGTTGAGTTGAGGTCAAAGATCAGCCATGATCTTATTGAATGGCGGAGCAGGCTCGAGGGGCCAAATGGCCCACTCCTACTCCTAATTCTTATGTTCTTAGGTATTAGAATCAGCCAAACCAGATATAAGTAGAATACATTTATCTGGCTAGTGACTGGGATATAGAAGTAATTCATTGATGATGAAGTGCTGTCGGATGTCCTAAAGACTAGATGAGGTGCTATACAAATTTTAGAATTTAGGTAGAATAAGTTTGTCAATTATTTGGCCATGATTAAGCACCACATTAAGTGTTACACAATTTTTTAATGTATAAGAAGAGAGAGATATCTATCTGCCTGTAATACAAAAAGGTCTGGATAAGGAAGCTGGTTTTATAATGTAAACGATTGGAGCCAGTTAATGAACACCAATTCCTCTGAATGCAAACGAAAACAAAGCCAACATAAAAGCAGCTTAAGAAAGCCCGGAGCAAGAAAAGGCCATTCACTGCACAAACCTGCTCCTGCACATGGAATGCACAACCTCCTCTACATTGTACATGATGTGTGGAAGGAGTGGGACTCTACCTCACACATTCAGTTTCCTGAGGAAAGGTGCTGCAAAAATGCTCACTGATCCACAACAATTATCAAATAGGCTCTAGAACACTAATCCATCCTCACATCTCCACAACTCAACTCTGGCAGTTGACCTTAACAAGCAGTTCCACTGATTCCTCATTGATACTAACAGGGTCCAATGTATCGGTCTACGGTATTCCAATTAGCTACGTTCAATCCACTCGTTTTCTTCACTTTTGATGGCCCTCAGCCTAGATCAAAAAGCATCACACAGCACTGGCACTGCCTTCTTCTTCTTCTTAGGCAGTCCCTCGGAACCGAGGATGACTTGCTTCCACATTAAAAATGAGTTCTCAGGTGACTGATGAGTCCAATGCAGGACCTACAGTCTCTGTCACAGGTGGGGCAGACGGTGGTTGAAGGGGCGGGTGGGTGGGGTGCTTGGGTTGACGTGCGCTCCTTGCGCTGCTTGCGCTTGGCTTCCGCTTGCTCCTGGCGAAGAGGCTCGAGGTGTTCGGTGCCTTCCCGGATGCTTCTCCTCCACTTAGTGCGGTCTTGGGCCAGGGATTCCCCAGGTGTCGGTGGGGATGTTGCACTTTTTCAAGGAGGCACTGCCAGTCTGACCTTGGCTATAACTATCACCTAATGGTGCCCTTGCATTATCTTTTATTTCCTAATGTCCATGTCGTTACTCACTTTTTAAGTAATACAACTTACCCTATCTCACACACGACCATTCAATTTTCTACTGCAGTGGCAAGATTCTACTAAAGTGACATAAAATCACCACTCGAAAATTGTGCCACAGAAAGTAAGAGTAATGTGAACAGGAAGTGTTTGCCATATGCAAAACTTTGAATACAATATAGAGATGTGGAGCTCTCTTGACTTCCAGCAGTTACACCGAACATAATGGCAGTTGCCTACCCTAGCCTGTGCCTTATATCAAATATCAATACAGGCCTTCGCATTTCAATGATAAAAGTATGTAAAAATTCACGATATCTGCTGCACAATGACCCAGAAATAGCAAACAAATAAGGGCATCTACTGGGCTTCTCAATGCCCTGGGACCGACAGACTGCAGTGCTGACAGCTCTTAAGTCCTTTCAGCTGAAGACATTTACCAGAACAGAGAAGGTCCCCGCTCAATAAATCACGCAGCTGCTGTTGGGACTGGTGGCTCTGTCTTTTGGTGGAGTCATCCTCCTGCACAACGGTCACTGCACCCTAACACATGGTGCATTAAATCCTGCCCATCTGGCCACGTTAATGCTTCCTGTGCTAGGGCTCCTTCGACAGGACATCCGCTGCTTTCTATAAAGCAATTAACCTCACAGCACGCACTGTGGTCATTTTCTGGTGGCCTTACTCCAAGTCAGCTGCAGCTCCTGTGAAATGCCCACTAGCTGCCATTCACAATTTGTTTGCCACTGCTTTTCCACAATCCTGCAATTTCTCCTCAACATTTTCATAGAAGCCTTTGAAAATACTGGACCAACAATGGGAACGTTGTTCCGTAACTTTTACACCGAGACAATATTTTGAAAATCAAAAGTTTGTAATTCCCCAAAATTGGTTTTAAATTACATTCTTCATTGTACAGACTCTGGAGTGTATCTCTCTTCAATTGCTAATTTTTATGAAATTGTATTGAAATTCCCCGCTTGAAATTTACATCTAATTTTTGGCAATAAAATCAGCAAATGGAGGAAATTAAGGTTTGCAATATTAACATGCAAATGCCAAAAGCTTTTGAATGACATTCCCCTGCCCGCTATTTTAAACCACAGCTTCAAAGTGATCATTTCAAACGCCTCTGTTAAAAGAGTGGACAGGAATGTCACATGAACCCGTTGAGCGATGGCATGCTAATAATGCAAACAGTCATTTCTAGGCCCATAGCCATTAATCATTGAGAAATGGCCTTATATGGAGTTAAAATCTGGCATCGTAATATCCCCTTTACAAGAATGCTTTCCTTTGGAATATTGGGATGTTCTTATACCAGGCTTCACAGCACTGCTGGTCTGATATCAGCAAGAGGGCATTGAGTTCAAAGTCCCAGGGTTGCCTGTCACTAGAATCTGGATGTGTCGTTTGACTGATCAATCACCAGAGGAAAGGCATTGCATCCAGCAGTCAGGAAAAACAAGCCAATGTCTGTCTTGCTTCACCTACCAGACTGCGATCGATAGATTTTTGGATACTAAGGGAATCAAGGGCTATGGGGATAGGGCGGGAAAGTGGAGTTGAGGTAGGAGATCAGCCATGCTCAGCCATAAAAAGAAAAGAAAGACTTGCATTTCTACAGCCCCTTTCTCGACCTCAGGACGTCCCAAAGCGCTTTACAGCCAGTGAAGTACTTTTTGTAGTGTTGTCACTGTTGTACTGTAGGAAACAGCTAATTTGCGCTCAGCAAGGTCAACTCACATAACCATTGAAGATTTATTATACAGATTTTCATGCCTCTTGCCTTATGGTTGCATTTCGAAACCACGGCTGCACACCTCAAAATGGCTTCCAAGGATAACAAATAATTGAACTGAAAAGGCACCTTGTACAACAGCCCATTAAGCTGTGCTAACCAACCCTCCAGTCACATTGGCTGGAATCTGCCTTACCTGGGTGGGTCCAGTGCGGCCGGCGTCAGTGGCCGGTCGCGACTCCGCTGCTGGCTCCATCCCGCTGTATAAAATGAACTTACCTTAATGGGGCCTATTCAGCCCGCCCAGTGCGTTACCCGGCCCAATTAATTGGAGCGGGTCTGGTGACATCACTCATGTCGCGTTTTAAGCCGGGATCCTTAAAGGGACCCTGGCCACATTACATTTTGAATTTAATCTAACATAGTGGGTGTTGAATCTTTACTGCACAATAATATAATAAAAGTTATATATGAGTGACAAAGAAATACATAAACAAAATTATAGAAACATAGAAAAATAGGAGCAGGAGTAGGCCATTCGGCCCTTTGAGCCTGCTCCGCCATTCAATATGATCATGGCTGATCCTCTATCTCAATACCTTATTCCCCCTCTCTCCCCATACACCTTGATGCCTTTTGTGTCTAGAAATCTATCTATCTCCTTCTTAAATATATTCAGTGACTTGGCCTCCACAGCCTTCTGTGGTAGAGAATTCCACAGGTTCACCACCCTCTGAGTGAAGAAATTTCTCCTCATCACAGTCCTAAATGTCCTACCTCATATCCTGAGTCTGTGACCCCTCGTTCTAGACCCCCCAGCCAGGGGAAACATCCTCCATGCATCCAGTCTGTCTAGCCCTGTCAGAATTTTATACGATCCCCTCTCATTCTTCTAAACTCTAGTGAATACAGGCCTAGACGACCCAATCTCTCCTCATACGACAGTCCTGCCAATCCAGGAATCAGTCTGGTGAACCTTCGCTGCACTCCCTCTATGGCAAGTATATCCTTTCTTAGGTAAGGAGACCAAAACTGCACACAGTACTCCAGGTCTCACCAAGGCCCTGTACAACTGTAGTAAAACATCCTTGCTCCTGTACTCAAATCCTCTTGCAATGAAGGCCAACATACCATTTGCCTTCCTAACAGCTTGCTGCACCTGCATGTTTGCTTTCAGTGACTGGTGTACAAGGACACCCAGGTCCCTTTGTACAGCAGCATTTCGCAATCTAGCACCATTTAAATAATACTCTGCCTTTCTGTTTTTCCTACCGAAGTGGATAACTTCACATTTATCCACGTTATACTGCATCTGCCATGTATTTGCCCACTCACTCAACTTGTCTAAATCGCCTTGAAGCCTCTTTGCATCATTAATTAATATGACTCCATCTACAAATACGATCAGGAACATAATTTTAAAAAGTACATTAATTGTGAAGTTATTGGTGCTTTAGCCACAAATCTATAGACTTTTGCATCAGTAACTGGTACAAATAAAAGATGTGTGTGCATAGGTAATACATAAAATTAAGCAGATTTTAAATGTAATTGTAAAGGGGTGGATTTACAATCTTATGCAAGTTTTACATAGGATTACATAGGATATACGGCACAGAAACAGGCCATTCGGCCCAACCAGTCCATGCCGGCGTTTATGCTCCACTCGAGCCTCCTCCCATCTTTCCTCATCTGACTCTATCAGCATAACCCTCTATTCCCTTCTCCCTCATATGGTTATCTAATCGCCCCTTAAATGCATCTATACTATTCACTTCAACAACTCCCTGTGGTAGCGAGTTCCACATTCTCACCACTCTCTGGGTAAAGATGTTTCTTTTGAATTCCTTATTTGATTTTTTGGTGACTATCTTATATGGATGGCCTCTAGTTATGCTCTTCCCCACAAGTGGAAACATTCTCTCTGTATCTACTCTATCAAAACCTTTCATAATTTTAAAGGCCTCTATTAGGTCACTCCCTCAGCCTTCTCTTTTCAAGAGAAAAGAGACCCAGCCTGTTCATCCTTTCCTGATAGGTATAACCTCGCATTTCTGGTATCATCCTTGTAAATCTTCTCTGCATCTTTTCCAGTGCCTCCACACCCTTTTTATAATATGGTGATCAGAACTGTACGCAGTACTCCAAGTGTGGTCTAATCGGGTTTCGATACAAGTTTAGCATAACTTCACTACTTTTCAATTATATCCCTCTAGAAATAAACCCTAGTGCTTGGTTTGCTTTTTTTTATGGCCTTGTTAACCTGTGTCGATACTTTTAGTGATTTGTGTATTTGTGCTCTTAGATCCCTTTGTTCCTCTACCCTATTTAGATTCTTATTTTCCAAGTAATATGTGACCTCTCTATTTTTCTTACCAAAATGTAATACCTCACATTTATCTGTGTTGAATTTCACTTGCCAATTATAAAAGGTAGGCCATTCAGGACTGCGATGAGAAGAAATTTCTTTACACAGAGGGTGGTGAATCTTTGGAATTCTCTACCCCAGAGGGCTGTGGAGGCTCAGTCATTGGGTATATTCAAAACAGAAGTCGATAGATTTCTGACTAGTAAGGGCATCAAGGGATATGGCGATAGGGCCGGTGAATGTAGTTGAGGCATGATCTCATTGAATGGCGGAGCAGGCTCGAAGGGCCGAATGGCCTACTCCTGCTCCTATTTCTTATGTTCTTATATGCCCATTCTGCAAGTTTATTAATGACTTCTTGTAATTTGTTGCAGTCCTCCTCAGTATTGGCTTTGCCCCCCAATTTGGTGTCGTCCACAAATTTAGAAATTGTGATTTTGATTCCAAGGTCTAAATCATTAATATAAATATAAGTTCAGCAGAAGAGCTGCGGAATCCCTGACAAACAGTGTAAGTGGTGCTTACAATGTGTTTCTGGGATTTCTGCAGCTCTTCCGTTGAAGTTAACAATGGGCAAGTGAGAGAACCTCCGCAGAAATTCACCCTAAAGTCTCAGACTGAAAAATTAAATTAGTCACATTCAGGGACTGAAAGCAAATTGAACCAGTGGAATGAGTGCTGAGAATGAAATTGTTACAGTTGATGACTTGATTTAATGTGCAACTGGATAATCACAGTATACTGTGAGAAAAACATGACCAGAAACAACACAAAAATTTATTGAAATGGTATACGTCATTTTTTATAGTGCAGATCAATTCACTACAATTACCGTTGAGTTGGAAGGCAACAGCCGAGAATGGCCAGTGAAAAATTAACATTTACCAGTAGCTTTTCAAGTAGAAGAGAATCTCCATCAATCTGTTAGCTGATGTAATCAACATGTTTTTATTTTGGTTTGTTTGTCATGCTGTCAAGTTATCAGCTGGAGCAATGGCCAGGGAACTCCCGCCTCAGGTTGACAGACGTGGTTCCCGAGCTGCGTGAATCCCGTGGCCATGCAGGGAAATTTAAAAAGTAGGGGGGGAAAAGGCTCTTAAGTGCCTGTAAAGTACCTCATAATGATTTCAATTGGGTCCCCCACCGCTGCAGGTCGGGTCAGCTCCACACTGACAGATGCGCCGGGGGAAAGACGCGTGGGAGCGAGTTGACAGTGGGTTCCCGACCAACTTTCCCACCCGACCCGCCACCGATTGCGCCCGCTACCACCCCAGAAAATTCAGCCTATTCTGCCCACGTAAAGATGAACCCACGTGAATCCATTTATTACAAAAGTATTTAAGAACTGTCTACACAAGTCTATAAATTGGAATACTGCTGTTCATTATTCCCTGGGTTCTAAAGTTGGAGAATTAATTAACTGATAGACTGGGCTGTGTTGACAAAGTGCAGATAACAATTTAAATGCTTCCAGGCTGGGGAGCAGACACACAGTCAGACAGCTAACCAGCAGGGTACCGATTGTTGCGGAACAGCTTGCTTACAGCTGTCTCTGCAAAAACGTACTCATTTAGTAATCGTACGACCATCAGGCATGTAAATAATTTGGAATTTCACTGGGATATCGTTCGTTTAACCCGGGTGCAAGCGAAGAAGATAACTTGTACAGACGCAGCCACTGGCCCGTTCTCGCATCCGTCGCAAACATGCAGCAAAAAAAAAAAAAGTTGCAGAATTGTAAATTCTGCAGCGTTATGTACTCTGGTTGTAGGACAGAGCCAGAATTCCCACCGGACTCGCTCTGGAATTCTCAGCAGGCTTGCCCATAAATGTCTGATATAAATTTCGTATAAGCTTCTACGGGACGGCTATCTGAGGGCAGACTGGAGACTTACTACCGGCTGTCTGCTGCATGTGTGGAGTCAGAACAGTAGTAAGTGTAAACCCCAGGAGAATACACTCAGTTCACAGAGGAATAGATACGCGCAACAGGCTCCCAGTAAAAGTCAACGCTATGATCGTTAACGGACCAAAAAAAAGCTGCACTGTTATTTGCACAAAGATGATCAACTACTCCATTAAGCACAATAGTTCCTGTGCCGCTGGGTCAATGGAAATCCCAATTTTGGAACTGAACCAGCCAGGTTTGAATAATGTAATTGTAAAAGGAGTCCTGGTGAAGACGCCTGCTTCAAACTTAAACAAATACCAACATGTATCAGGCAGTAGTGTTCCTTTAAATATTACTTTGGTTCGAAAAGCAGTGTCACAATTTTCCTGTTCGTGCACTAGATATTCTCTTGGGTTCAGCGTCACCAGTCACCCCCTGTAAGCGGACCTCGCGTCCCTTACGATCCGGAGTGCAACTTTTACTGCCCAATATCGGGTTAAACAATAGCTTGACCCACGGATTATAATGGAGATCGCTTACCCCGAAAACTGACACATACGCACACATTCTCCTGACTATACAGAAGGCGGACTAAAAGCATTCTATTGAAACAGGCACAGCTTCAAGCCAGCCACTGGTTTATTTTACATAAAATACAATATAAACTTTTGCAGTGAGAGCAGTCAACTTCCTATACTCTTCCCTTATGGCAAATGAATAAAGGCACCACCTTACTATCTCTCTTGGCGTATGCTCACTTTTCTCTGTAACCTATTATAAGCTAGCTGATACAGATGATTTTAAAATGCATGCAATTCTCTGCTGCAAAAGCAAGATACTGCGGATGCTGGAAATCTGAAATAAAAACAGAAAATGCTGTAAATACTCAGCAGGTCAGGCAGCATCTGTGGAGCGAGAAGCGGAGTTAACGTTTCAGGTCGATGACCTTTCGTCAGAATTGGAAAAGGTTAGAGATGGAACAGGTTTTAAGCAAATGCAGAGGCAGGGAAAGGGGGGAGGGGATTCCTTTTTTATTCCTTTTGTCATTTAATCTCTCCTGCCTTCCAGCCTATCATAGACCTTCCCCTTTGTTCATTCCTCCCCCTCCCCCCTTTCCCTGCCTCTGCACTTGCTTAAAAACCTGTCACATCTCCAACTTTTTCCAGTTCTGGCGAAAGGTCATCGACCTGAAACGTTAACTCTGTTTCTTTCTCCACAGATGCTGCCTGACCAGCTGAGTATTTCCAGCATTTTCTGTTTTATTTGCAATTCTCCGCTGCTGTGAGGGCACAGCTCAGTCTGTGTCTGTGGGAGGAAGAGAGAGAGAGAGAGAAACTCAACGCAATAGAAATGCTTTTGTTGAAACCCACAATTCGATGGTTGGCATACAGAATCACTTGGACCTGTATTTCAAAGGAATTATATTCATGTCGCAGATTCAGCAGTAGTCTTGCGTACTGTTGGTAGGTGCCTGGGGCAGCAGAAAGAGAATGTAATCTATTGGAATGTAATGTATTAGAATGTAATCTATTAGAATGTAATCTATTAGAATGTAATCTGTTAGAATGTAATGTATTAGAATGTAATCTGTTAGAATGTAATGTATTAGAATGCGTGCAATCCTGCTTACCACGGATGTCTCAATGCTTGTTCACATGTGTAACGTTTGATTGGGTCCTTCTCCATCAAGCGTTTTATAAAATCTTTAGCTGAAAGAGAGAAATAATTGATGAGGATGAGTCCTGTGTCCCAAACATAAACTTACACAAAGGGTATAAAATAATCACTTTCAGTCAAAGAGGAAAAAGAAAAGTTTGTTGAAGTATTAGTAACGAGCCTGTTATTGCTTTTATAAGAACATAAGGCACTAGAAAATGTCTAATCAGCCCATTGAGCCTATTCCATCAACAACAACTTGTATTTATATAGCGCCTTTAACGTAGTAAAACGTCCCAAGGTGCTTCACAGGAACGATTATCAAATAAAATTTGACACCGAGCCACATAAGGGGATATTAGGGCAGGTGACCAAAAGCTTGGTCAAAGAGGTAGGTTTTAAGGAGTGTCTTAAAGGAGAGAGAGAGGTGGAGAGGCGGAGAGGTTTAGGGAGGGAATTCCAGAACCTAGGGCCTCGGCAGCTGAAGGCACGGCCGCCAATGGTGGAGCGATTAAAATCGGGGATGCTCAAGAGGGCAGAATTGGAGGAGCGCAGGTATCTCAGAGGGTTGTGGGGCTGGAGGAGATTACAGAGATAGGGAGCGGGCGAGGCCACGGAGGGATTGAAAACAAGGATGAGAATTTTAAAATCGAGACCATCCAATGCACCATTCACAACTGCACCTGTTCCAAAATTCCTGAAGAACAGTGGTTACAATGGGAGTTGTTATGGGGAACTCAATTACCCCCCTCCCCAAACCCGAGTTATGTTGATGCTGACCCTTCAAGCTTTAGAATTTCATCAGCTTGTGAAAACGCTGCAATGCATTTATTTTTTTTAAATGTAGTCGGATTTAGTAACTGCTTAGCCGAGTGAAAATACAAACTGGCGGATGAAAAAAGTGTGAAGAAATTATTTGAGGAACTTTGCTGGTCAGTTTTGCTGGTTATTGAATCATAGAATCATAGAATTATACAACACAGAAGGAGGCCATTCGGCCCATTGTGCCTGTGCTGGCTCTATGGTAGAGCTTTCCAATTAGTTCCACTCCTCCGCTGTTTCCCCGCAGTCCTGTAAAATGTTTCCCCTCAAGTATTTATCCAATTCCCTTTTCAAAGTTACTACTGAATCTGCTTCCACCGTCCTTTCAGGCAGCGCATTCCAGATCACAACAACTCGCTGCGTAAAAAACAATGTTTCCTCATGTCGCCTCTGGTTCTTGTGCCAATCACCTTAAATCTGTGCCCTCTGGTTATCAACCCTTCTGCCACTGGAAACAGTTTCTCCTTATTTACTCTATTAAAACCCTTCATGATTTTGAACACCTCTATCAAATCTCCTCTCAATCTTCTCTGCTCCAAGGAGAACAATCCCAGCTTCTCCAATCTCTCCACATAATTGAAGTCCCTCATCCCCGGAACCAGTCTCGTAAATCTCTTCTGCACCCTCTCTAAGGCCTTGACATCCTTCCTAAAGTGTGGTGCCTAACCAGCTGAGGCCTAACCAATGTTTTATAAAGGTTTAGCATAACTTCCTTGCCTTTGTACTCTATGCCTTATTAATAAAGCCAAGGATCCCATATGCTTTTTAACAGCCTTCTCAACCTGTCCTGTCACCTTCAAAGACATGAGTACGAACACCCCCAGGTCTCTCTGTTCCGGCACACACTTTAAAATTGCACCATTTAGTTTATATTACCTCTCCTCGTTCCTCCTACCAAAACATATCACTTCAGAATGGTAGCTTTGAAAAAAAATTGGGGATTTGATTGCTTGGTTTGCTGCTAGTTACTCGTTTCTCGTAGTTGGCTATTTTATGATTGCTTACATTTAAAGAAAGACTTGCATTTCACAATCTCAGGACATCCCAAAGCACTTTTGAAGTGTAGTCACTGTTGTAATGTAGGAAATGCAGCAGCCAATTTGCGCACAGCAAGCTCCCATAAACAGCAACGTGATAATGACCAGGTAAACTGTTTTAGTGATGTTGATTGAGGGATAAATATTGGCCCAGGACACCAGGGAAACCTTCCCTGCTCTTCTTCGAAATAGTGCCCTGGGATCTTTTACACCCACCTGAAAGAACTGAAGGGGCCTCGGTTTAGTATCTCATCTGAAAGAGGGCACCTCCGACAGCACAGCACTCCCTCAGCACTGCACTGGGAGGGTCAGCCTAGATTTTTGTGCTCAAGTTCTACCTGGAGTGGGACTTGAACCCACAACCTTCTAGACTCAGAGGTGAGGAGTGCTACCCACTGAGCCACATGACTAATTTAGTTAATTAACTTGGCGGTCGTTTCAGCCAATTGCTAATTTTTGGACCATGTGTGACACTTTGAAGTACGAGGTTCTGAAGTGTAGGACGTGTGAGGTGTGTTGGTACGACACCTTAGACATGGTGGGCATACGATAGATTAGCTGGCAGTTCGGTCTGCATTGCCCTTTAAATGGTACTGACTTGTGCCTCTGTGAGAATTTTACACTTTAGGGCAGGTTTTCTTCTCCAGTGCTGGTTTTAATGGTTTGCATCCATCCCCATAATGGTTTAAAAGTAGAAAGGAAGACTAATGGCTTACCACATTTCAAGGCACTTTACATACAATTCATGTTACTCTGGGATGTGGTGGCTGTTGTTATGTAGTTAGCTACTGTCATGTGGGGAAATACAGCAGCAATTTCACGCATAGCAAGGTTCACAGTTAGAAATGAGATGAATAATCATCAATCTGTTTTTGGTGGTGTTAAGAGGGGAGTGTACTCCCAGGGTTTCCAACACCGGCCATCCCGTGGACTCAGTAAGATTGCCAATTAGTGCGAAAGTAGGGACAGTTAACGTTATACTGTACTGAAACTGCGCAAATTCATTTTACATAAGACACTTACAGCCAGAGAAAGAAAGAAAGAACGTAAGAACATAAGAAACAGGAGCAGGAGTCGGCCATTTGGCCCTTCGAGCCTGCTCCGCCATTCAATAAGATCATGGCTGATCTTCTACCTCATCTCCACTTTCCTGCACTATCCCCATATCCCTTGATTCCCCTAATATCCAAAAATCTATCGATCTCTGTCTTGAATATACTCAACGACTGAGCCTCCACAGCCCTCTGGGGTAGAGAATTCCAAAGATTCACAGCCCTTTGAGTGAAGAAATTCTCCTCATCTCAGTCCTAAATGGACGACCCCTTATTCTGAGACTGTGACCCCTGGTTCTAGACTCCCCAGCCAGGGGGAAACATCCTCCCTGCCTCTACCCTGTCAAGTCCTGTAAGAATTTTGTATGTTTCAATGAGACTTGCATTTCTATAGCGCCTTTCACGACCTCCGGACATCCCAAAGCGTTTTACAGCCAATGAAGTACTTCTTGAAGTGTAGTCACTGTTGTAATGTGGGAAACGAGGCAGCCAATTTGCGCACAGCAAGCTCCCACAAACAGCAAGGTGATAATGACCAGATAATCTGTTTTAGTGATGTTGATTGAGAGATAAATATTGGCCAGGACACCGGGGATAATTCACCTGCTCTTCTTCAAAATAGTGCCATGGGATCTTTTACGTCCACCTGAGAGAGCAGACGGGACCTCAGTTTAACGTCTCATCCGAAAGGTGGCACCTCCGACAGTGCGGCACTCCCTCAGCACTGCACTGGAATGTCAGCCTAGATTTTTGGGCTCAGGTCTCTGGAGAGGGATTTGAACCCACGACCTTCTGACTCAGAGGTGAGAGTGCTACCAACTTTTAGCTCATCAATGTTGGCTCAGTTGAGTCCCTGATCTCGAGCCTCAATGTTTAGGGTTTTCCCAGGATGGGGGATGGGCCGGAAAGAAAAATGATTGGAGAGCGGTGACACAGTTGCTATCCTGTGCCCCCTGCTGGCTGGCTGAAGAGCAGCATTGACCAAAGTGTGGGAGCGAGTCATTCACCGGGCCCCTTGATCTCAGGACGTGTACAGCCCAATGAATAAAGGAGAAAATGGTGGGAGACTTTCATACTCTCAAAACAAGACATATTTTCTGTTAATGACAACACAGTTGCCCCAACTTGGTCTTCTTTTCTTAAGTGCTGGCACGTTTCTCGTGTGCAAGGAACTGCAAAAAACTTTCAATTATCATTGGCAAAGCAAAAGAGAACATTATGAAATGCTTTTGCAAAATCAGGCCTGTTGCCTGCGAATAAACCTGCCAAACAACTGTTTTGCTTTAATTTCAAGGCTGTATTTATCTTTTTCAGTATTAACACATAACTCTACGCCTTGGCAGTTGTAAGTTGTGGCAGCGATTATTGGTCTTCTCTGTATTTTAAAAATAGAAAATCCTCTCAACAGTTTGGATTGAGAGACGCAAACTGAGAATTACTCAGAGATAGTTCCCAGTAGCAAACTCTGAGTAGAAAAACACAATGGGGCAGAAATTCGGGTCTCCACGGGTGAGTACGCGCTGTGTACTCACCCGTAGGGCCACCGGAAGTGCCGGTTTCGCACATGCACGGGAAACCGGAACTTCCGGTCTCGTGAAAGAAGGGGTTCGAGGGTCAACCGCGTGTGCCGGAGAGGCAGCGCGCACGCAGCGAACTTCATTTTTTTTTTCTGGTTTCTCCCTGAGGGTAAGTATGGAGAAGCTGCGCAGGAAAAAAGGAGGCGCAAGGCCTGCTTTTAACAAGGTAAGTGGTGAATTAAATACAATTTAAACATTTTTTCAACAGGTTTATCTTTTTTACATACTTTAAAGAAAGGTAAGTTTATTTTTAGCACCGTTAAAAAGTATAATTAATTTTTTCAAAAATTTAAATTTTTGTTTAAAGTAGTTAATTTATGTAATTTATAGTTATTTTTAAAATGTGATGTTTTGTTTTATTTATTTGAAGTTTTAGTGAGGTTTTGGGGGGTGATCTCTATTCATAGATTTGACAGGTCTTCCTGTCAAAATCTATGAATGGAGATTCCCTGCTCCGATTGGCTCTCCATGGCCCACCTGATCCCAGGGGACGCTTCGAACTAACTGCGCCCCTGGGATACGCGAGCACTGCCCGCTGGCAGCTGCAGGAGGCCCAGGAGCCGAAGTCCACGCGGGCCCACAGCACAACGGCAGGCGCGGTAGGTAAGTACGCGCACGATGCTTGCACCCGCAGGAAGCCGGAGAGCCGAATTTCTGGCCCATTATCCACCATGACACTCTTGTTTACCATTTTGGGCGTTTTACCAACTCACCCTCGAGGCAAGACATCCACAGTGGAAGTGGCAGGAAAATTGTTGGGGCGGGGGCAGGAACAAATGGAATAAAAAGCCAGTATCAGTAATGGTGACCATGAAACTACCAGATTGTCGTAAAAACCCATCTGGTTCACTAATGTCCTTTAGGGAAGGAAATCTGCCGTCCTTACCCGGTCTGGGCCTATATGTGACTCCAGACCCACAGCAATGTGGTTGACTCTTAACTGCCCTCTGCCACTCAGTTGTATTCAAGAAGGCGGCTCACCACCAACCTTCTCAAGGGGCAATTAGCGACGGCCAATAAAATACTGGCCTTGCCGGCGACGCCCACATCCCGTGAATGAATAAAATTTTATAAAATGAAAGAGAAAAATTAAGAAATTATTCATAATGAAATAGGGGGAAAAAAAGGAAAAAAAGACATGGGCTTATCACTGTTAGACACAGGATGCCTATTGGATGTAGCATTTAGGGATAATGTCTGTTAGTGCGACCATTTTATTGCTTAACAACTCAGCTCCCACACATTTTAATAAATTGTTCTCATCCTTTGCCATCTCACAGGGATGAGAGTCTGAGTGAACACTACTGGGTATTGAACCCAAAACTTTCTACCCTCTGGTAATCAACCAACTGAGCTACCCCAGCCCTTGAGGAACAGAAGGAATGAGAAAGGAATATAAGGAAGCTAAAATGACAATGAAAAGAGCTGGCAATCTCACACCACCACCCCACCCTCACCCCCCACCCCCTCATTTGCTCAACAAGGTGGTCATTCTTCATGGTCAGCCTAGACGGTACACACCAGCCATGGGCCAGCACAGCCAAGTTCTCATCCAACAGTCACACACATACATTTTCCAATAAGTGTCACTGGATAGCAGTCAGGAGTGGAAGCTCTGGCTGATTTCTCCTCTCTCTAGCTCAGGGACACTGATGCCAGCTGTGGTACCCTTGCAGTGGACTTGGTTGAGATCAGCTACTGCAGCACAGACCGGGGACTGGGCTGGGGTGGACGGGGGTTTCCGTCCGCCCGCACAAGTGCGGTGGATCAGACCCCGAAGAATTCCAGGGCCAGGGTCATTATCCAGTGACTCCTGTTGAAAAGTACAGGCGTGGTGACATCAGGACTGGATTGGGTTGAGCTGTGACATGTGGTTGAATAATCATTGGCAATTACTGTCTGGACTCGTACATGAAGAATTTTTCCTCTTTTAAGAACTGAAGCACTTATTTCTTTCTATCGCATTACCCAAAGGCCTTGAAATTACACTGTGAAGAATTCTAGCATTGAAACGGTTAAAACAGTTACATGCAACTTCTTTGCCTGCTAAAATAAATCGGCTAATGCTTCTGTTAATATAGCAGAAAAAGCAGTTTATATGAACATGCTAAGTGTGAGAAGTGTTTGTATGCTAATATTCACACAATGTAGTTTCAAGGCAAGACGTTTCAGTGGGTATGGCTGCTGGTGCAACTCATACTACTAGCTACATCAACACTACGACTACAAGAGAGCAGAGACTTTGTACAGGGTATCAGCCGTGGCTCAGTGGGTAGCACACTCGCCTTCTGAGTTAGAAGGTTGTGGGTTCAAGTCCCACTCCAATGAGACTTGAACACAAAAATCTAGGCTGACACTCCAGTGCAGTGCTGAGGGAGTGCTGCACTGTCAGAGGTGCCATCTTTCGGATGAGATGTTAAACCGAGGCCCCGTCTGCTCTCTCAGGTGGACGTAAAAGATCCCATGGCCACTATTTTGAAGAAGAGCAGGGGAGTTATCCCCGGTGTCCTGGCCAATATTTATCCCTCAATCAACATCACTAAAACAGACTATCTGGTCATTATCACATTTTTGTGGGAGCTTGCTGTGCGCAAATTGGCTGCCGCATTTCCCACATTACAACAGTGACTGCACTTCAAAAAAGTACTTCATTGGCTGTAAAGTGCTTTGAGACGTCCGGTGGTCGTGAAAGGCGCTATAGAAATGCAAGTCTTTCTTTCCACATAAGGATCAATTCGGGCAGGTGACCAAGAGGTAGGTTTTAAGGAGCGTCTTAGAGGAGGAGAGAGAGGTAGAGAGGCAGAGAGGTTTAGGGAGGGAATTCCAGAGCTAAGAGCCTAGGCAGCTGAAGGCACAGCCGCCAATGGTGGAGCGATTATAATCAGGGATACTCAAGAGGGCAGAATTAGAGGAACGCAGATATCTCGGGGGATTGTGGAGATGGAGAAGATTACAGAGATAGGGAGGGGCGAGGCCATGGAGGGATTTGAAAACAAGGATGAGAATTTTGAAATCGAGGCGTTGCTCAACTGGGAGCCAATGTAGGTCAGCGAGCACAGGGGGTGATGGGCGAACGGGACTTTGCGAGTTAGGACATGGGTAGCC
This sequence comes from Squalus acanthias, assembly GCA_030390025.1. Classification (NCBI taxonomy): domain Eukaryota; kingdom Metazoa; phylum Chordata; class Chondrichthyes; order Squaliformes; family Squalidae; genus Squalus; species Squalus acanthias. Next base: position 119,487,321 of record CM059434.1, read on the forward strand.
GAGTTTTAGATGACCTTAAGGTTACGTAGGGTAGAACGTGGACGACCAGCCAGGAGTGCGTTGGAAAAGTCAAATCTAGAGGTAACAAAGGCATTGATAAGGGTTTCAGCAGCGGATGAGTTGAGGCAAGGGCAGAGACGGGCGATGTTTCGGAGGTGGAAGTAGGCGGTCTTAGTTATGGCGCGGTTATGTGGCCAGAAGCTCGTTTCAGGGTCAAATATGACACCAAGGTTGTGAACAGTGTGGTTCAGCCTCAGACAGATGTTAGGGAGAGGGATGGAGTCAGTGGCTAGGGAACGGAGTTTGTGACGGGGACTGAAAACAATGGCTTCGGTCTTCCCAATATTTAGTTGGAGGAAATTTCAGCTCATCCAGAACTGGATGTCGGACAAGCAGTCTGACAATTTAGAGACAGTGGAGGGGTCGAGAGAAGTGGTAGTGAGGAAGGGCTGGGTGTAGAAATGTGGCCTTGCCATCATTACCTGTATTATGAGAACAAATTTTTAAAAAGGTGCCCTTCAACATACCAGATTCGGAGATGTCATCCCAGTATGGACAGTCAAACTCATATTCTGCCTTTAATATCTGTTCAAACAGTCTGGAGTCATTTTCATCATAAAATGGAGGATAGCCACATAACCTGAGGAGAGATATATAGAAAATAAAATAGTTAATAACAATAGTGTAAATTGTGCAGGTTTACTTACTAGATATCTTTCTCAAACTAAATATTTAAACAATGATGTGGTTGCTGAAACTAAAAGGCAGAGAATCTTTGGTGCAGAAAAGAGCCACGAAGCTGATCGCTGGTACCGGAGAACTGAGCCATGAGGACAGAACAGAAAGGAAGCCTAACAAGAGACACCATCCTGACTTGGAAATATAATCGGCCGTTCCTTCATCGTCGCTGGGTCGAAATCCTGGAACCCCCTCCCTAACAGCACTGTGGGGGCACCTTCACCACACGGACCTCAGCGGTTCAAGAAGGTGGCTCACCACCACCTTCTCAAGGGCAACTAGGGGATGGGCAATTAAATGCCGGCCTTGCCAGCGATGCCCACATCCCGTGAATGAATAAATTTAAAAAAATACAAGATACTAGATGCAATAGAAAAGTTGAATCCAGATGACTCTTTCAAGTTAAGCCATAACTGCAAGACAACGGGACATTGTTCCGAACTGGTAAACGCGAAGTTCAGGATTGATGTCAAATATTACTTCACGCAAAAAGTGACCAATATCGTGAATGGTCTACAAGGTAGGGTCGTGGGGACCAAAAGTCTGGAAGCATCAAGAGGCAGTTGGGTGCTGTAATGGGGACCCGGAACTTTCCATGGAAAGATGAGCTACCTCAGCCAACTGACGTCCGTAATTTGCGATTTTTCTAGAACCGTGAACAGGAACGAACTTCAAGTAAACTCTATCGAAGGCAGTAGATCACCCAACTGCGGCCTCCTTTCAGGTCGGCAGGCGCGACATTCTCCCCTTTATTAATAAATTGTCTGCCTCTGCTTGACCGATTATCTGCCTGGGCGGTAAGACCTTCATTTAAATATTTTTAATTTACTGCTGGCGGTATCTAGAAATTTAAAACCTAAAAAGAAATTGGAAATGCCACTTTACCTGGAATCTTGCCCCGTGAGGAACAAGCTTCCAGATGTTTATGAGCCAACAAAAGAAAGCCACAGAATATAAACAAGTAGCTGAAGCAGATTTGAGGGCGGCTTTCATTTCTTCTCGTGCAACGATGGAATATCGGGAGCTGGCGATGATCACTATTGACCCTTCCCGATGAACATGAATGGTTTGAAGAAGCAGTAAAGTCGTAATTGCTTCCTCCTGGCACGTATTGGAACAACTATCTGTAAATGGGTCAAGGTACCACTCACGGTGGCCTTGTCAGCGACGCCCTCGACCCAGGAGCGAATTTTTTTTTTAATGCGCGAAGTCCAAAATGTGTGAAAAGTTAGCGACAGGCACAAACCTTCTCAAGCATTTGAGAAATTCCCAGTTTTTGCTCCAAGAGGGAAGTGGAACGTGAAATCAAGAGCTCCCCTTGCCCCTTGGAGCGCAAGAGGCGGAGATCGTCCGGGTCGATGTGCTTGGGAGAGATTGGGTCGACTAGGCCTGTATTCACTAGAGTTTAGAAGAATGAGAGGGGATCTCATTGAAACGTATAAAATTCTGACAGGGCTAGACAGACTGGATGCAGGGAGGATGTTTCCCCTGGCTGGGGGGGTCTAGAACGAGGGGTCACAGTCTCAGGATACGGGGTAGGACATTTAGGACTGAGATGAGGAGAAATTTCTTCACTCAGAGGGTGGTGAACCTGTGGAATTCTCTACCACAGAAGGCTGTGGAGGCCAAGTCACTGAATATATTTAAGGAGATAGATAGATTTCCAGACACAAAAGGCATCAAGGGGTGTGGAGAGAGAGTGGGAATATGGTATTGAGATAGAGGATCAGCCATGATCATATTGAATGGTGGAGCAGGCTCGAAGGGCTGAAGGGCCGAATGGCCTACTCCTGTTCCTATTTTTCTATGTTTCTATGCTTAAAGGAAATGGCTCCCCGCTACGAGCTCTGCATTTTTTTTTGGCATCTGCTGTGAGAGTGCCGCGCGATCAGCCCGATCAAACTGAGTGCCGGGCGATTTTTGTTTCATGTCGGTCGGCCACCGCGCCTTTAAATGGCGCCCCGCGGCCGGCCGGCCTCACTGTCTGCGACCCCTGCAGTCAGTCGGTAACATCGCCCGGCGCTGCTGCGGGGGCGCGAGGGGGAATCTTTCTCCTGAGGCGCTACCGGGGATGACGTCATGATCTCCGGGCGCAGAAGATCGGGGCGATACCTGGTAGCGCTGCCGCTAACCTCCCGTGGAATTTTGCGGGAGGCGGGTTAGCGCCTCGGGTGGGGAGGGGGGTTGGCAAAAAAGCCATTTGCGCCCCATTAGCGCCGCCTCCCGCCGGAGGCCCTAACGAGGGGAATTTCGCCCCCTTAAAATCTACAGCACACCCTGCAGTATTCTGCGCACGGGATAACAATGGACACCAATTTGACAGAACTACTTTTTTAACCATGTTTGGAATTAAAATGATGAAGCAATTTTCTGATTGGAAAAAAAGTTAAAATTGAAGGTATGAAACACAGTAATAATACTCACTGCCTTTAATGGCTTGACCAAAATTCAATTCTTCAGGCAGATGGAAAAATATTTCATTTTCATTCAGTCTCTTACCAGTCCAAGCCACACAATCAAGTCCATCAGTTTGCACTGACAACAACCACCAATTTTACACATTTTTTCTGCCTTGATAGCCATCCAATTTCCATGGTTTAAACAGAGAATACGCTGGCTACGTTAACTCCAAAATCTTTAACCATTTCCATCCAGTTATTCAATAAGCGGCCCCAACCTTGCATCGCACGTCGGATAATTATTATTAGCTGAATATGGCGTCCTCAGGCTCCCAGCGTACATCTTCAATATCTGTTGCTCTCTGATGCAAGTCGTTCACTGCCTGACCACTGGCGGGATTGTGTCTTGGATCACTCTCCCGCCTGACGGAGGATAGACGGAGGATAGGCACGGAGAAACATGGGTCAGGAATGAAATTTGAGGAGACACAATGTAGCGACAGTAACTTACTGGATCGCAGATGTTCCTCGTTCCATTTCAAACTCTTTTTGTAACTCTAGAATTTCTCAATCGTGGGAAAATACTTTTTGTTCTTTAAAGTTTATGGGTGGTCTGAGAAGATTCAAATGGACATAACTAATGGAGATACAGCAGAGGCTCAATTATCGCCCACGATGGAGCCAATCCTCCCAACCAATGGTGGAAATTGGCAGATAATTGGGAGTTCCTTTGTACTTGGTGTGATACAGTGAGTTTTTATTTTCTGATTGGTCCAGTCTAATCAAGTGCCCAGCAGGTGCAGATAAGACCCATGGGGGGGGGAAATTCGGTATCGACCATATTGAGGCGCTAACATTGGCTGGCTGCAAAATTTAGTGCCCGGCGCAAATTAGCGCCAGCAAGCACGAAATTCGTCTCCAGCGCCCCTGGAGGTGATTGGAGCGCTAAATCAAGCGCTACACACTTCTCTTAGGGCGCTAATGTCGGGGAACGGGGCGCTACCTCAGAGCGCTACTCAAGCTCAGGCGCTGTCAATCACCCAGTACTCAGACAGACTGGTGCCTTCCAGTTCTTAAAGGGGAGGTTCAATCATGCTGCACAGCCTCACCCTGATCATTGCTGCTTGTGACCTGGGCCTGCAAGGAGGAATCTCATGGCTGCTCAGAGGCCCAGGGAGAGAGCTCGCCGGTTCAGCGACCAGGCATTGGAGGCTCTGGTTGTGGCTGTGGAACAAACAGGAAGCGCACGCCTTTAAATGGCGCTCCCCCCAGCTCCCAGCCGACTGCAAACCATCCCCCTCTACCTGTCGTGCCTAGCGGTGGGCGCTGAGGCAGGGGGCGAGAATCAATTTCCGGTCCAGGGCGCTAGCGGGGCGGTACACGCTTGGATGACGTCACGATCTCCGGGCGCAGGAGATCGTGACGGTAGTGTTTAGCGCCACCGCAAAATGACAGTTGAATTTCGCAGGCGGCGCTAAAATCGCCGCGCACGGGCGGTAAGTCATTAGCGCCCCCCGGAGGCGCTAACGGGAGGCGCTAACCAACTGAATTTTTCCCCTGTGGTTTTCCATTTTAAAAATGAGATATTTTTAATGAAGCCTTGTTTCCAACTGATCGCCTGACCCAATACTAAATATCAGAGCTGCACAGATTGTACATTCTACCAGGTAGTGGACATTCAGACAAAAACAATTTATCCTTTGTATGAATAAAGGACCCAGAGTCTGTGAAAGATCAATTGAAAATGCTTCATTGCATTTTAGTTCGTATTTTTTAAACTAAGCTGCAAATCCCACAAAAATTCTTGTGGCTAATGAAGAGTGGAAATAATATGAATGCGGATAATCAGGGTTGCTATAATTACTGATACACTAAATCTAAACTTTCTTGCAAAATTCAGTAAGTAATGAGTGAAATCACTGACAGTACACATTACTTATAAAAATCCAAGTGACGGCTCCCATGAAAGCTTAATGAGTAATGAGACAGGGCTAAGGAATCCCACAATCAACGGATCAGATCAAAGCTCTGCAGTCCTGCCACATGCAGTCGTGAATGGTGGTGGACCATTAAACAACTAACGGGAGGAGGAGGCTCTATGAATATCCCCATCTTCAATGATGGTGGAGCCCAGCACGTGAGTGCAAAAGACAAGGCTGAAGCACTTGCAACCATCTTCAGCCAGAAGTGCCGAGTGGATGATCCATATCGGCCTCCTCCTGAGGTCCCCATCACCACAGAAGCCAGTCTTCAGCCAATTCGATTCACTCCACGTGATATCAAGAAACGGTTGAGCGCATTGGATACAGCAAAGGCTGTGGGCCCCGACAACATCCCGGCTGTCGTGCTGAAGACTTGTGCTCCAGAACTAGCCACGCCTCTAGCCAAGCTGTTCCAGTACAGCTACAACACTGGCATCTATCCGACAATGTGGAAAACTGCTCAGGTATGTCCTGTCCACAAAAAGCAGGACAAATCCAACCCAGCCAATTACCACCCCATCAGTCTACTCTCAATCATCAGCAAAGTGATGGAAGGTGTCATTGACAGTGCTATCAAGCGGCACTTACTCACCAATAACCTGCTCACTAATGCCCAGTTTGGGTTCCGCCAAGACCACTCAGCTCCCGACCTCATTACAGCCTTGGTCCAAACATGAATTCCAGAGGTGAGGAGAGAGTGATTGCCCTTGACATCAAGGCAGCATTTGACCAAGTGTGGCATCAAGGGGCCCTAGCAAAACTGAAGTCAATGGGAATCGGGGGGAAAACGCTCCACTGGCTGGAGTCATACCTAGCACAAAGGAAGATGGTTGTGGTGGTTGGAGCTCAATCATCACAGCCCCAGGACATTGCTGCAGGAGTTTCTCAGGGCAGTGTCCTAGGCCCAACCATCTTCAGCTGCTTCATCAATGACCTTCCCTCCAAAATAAGTTCAGAAATGGGGATGTTTGCTGATGACTGCACAGTGTTCAGTGCCATTCACAACTCCTCAGATAATGAAGCAGTCCATGCCCGCATGCAACAAGACCTGGACGACGTTCAGGCTTGGGCTGATTAGTGGCAGGTAACATTTGCGCCACACAAGTGCCAGGCAATGACTATCTCCAACAAGCGAGAGTCTAACCACCACAGCTTGACATTCAACGGCATTACCATCGTCGAATCCCCCACCATCAACATCCTAGGGGTCACCATTGACCAGAAACTTAACTGGACCAGCCACATAAATACTGTGGCAACAAGAGCAGGTCAGAGGCTGGGTATTCTGCAGGCGAGTGTCTCACCTACTGACTCCCCAAAGCCTTTCCACCAGGACAAAGCAGCCCATTTGATTGGCACCCCACCCACCACCTTAAACATTCACTTCCTCCACCACCGGCGTACCGTGGCTGCAGTGTGTACCATCTACAAGATGCACTGCAGCAACTCGCCAAGGCTTCTTCGGCAGCACCTCCCAAACCCGCGACCTCTACCATCTAGAAGGACAAGGGCAGCAGGCGCATGGGAACACCACCACCTCCAAGTTCCCCTCCAAGTCACACACCATCCTGACTTGGAAATATATTGGCCGTTCCTTCATCGTCGCTGGGTCAAAATCCTGGAACTCCCACCCTAACAGCACTGTGGGAGCACCCTCATCACACGGACTGCAGCCGTTCAAGAAGGTGGTTCACCACCACCTTCTCAAGGGCAACTAGGGATGGGCAATAAATGCTGGCCTAGCCAGCGATGCCCAGATCCCATGAACGAATAAAAAAAAAATGTACAACCCGGTTTAGTACTGAGACATACAGACCAGCAAGGTCACAGGTTCAATCCCCAACCTGTACAGAGCTAGCTGATCTTAATTGTAGCACTCTCGACTCTGGAACACTGCGAGTTCAAATCGTACTATGGACTTGAGCACACAATATAGACTGACGCTCCAGTGCAGTGCTGAGGGAGTGCTGCACTGTTGGAGGTGCCGTCGGTCAGGTGAGATGTTAAACTTTCTGCCCGTTTAGGTGGACATAAGAGCAAAGAAATGCAGAGAGCTTTCTCTCGGTGCCCTGGCCAACACTCCTACCTAAACCAACACCATCAGGGTGAGGTGGTCATTCAACTCATTTGCTATTTGTGGAAGCTTGCTGTGAACAAGCTGAGTGCTGTTTGCCCACGTTAACACCAGTGATTGCACTTCAAAAGTAATTGGTTGCAATGTCCTGAGGATATGAAATGAGCTGCACAAATGCAAGTTCTTTCTTCATTGCTTTACCGAGATCCAGAGAGCATAAGAACATAAGACCATACGAACATAAGAATTAGGAGCAGGAGTAGGCCATACGGCCCCTCGAGCCTGCTCTGCCATTCAGTAAGATCACGGCTGATCTTCAACCTCAACTCCACTTTCCCGCCGGATCCCCATATCCCTTGATTCCCCTAGAGTCCAAAAATCTATCTATCTCAGTCTTGAATATACTCAATGACTCAGCATCCACAGCCCTCTGGGGCAGAGAATTCCAAAGATTCACCACCCTCTGAGTGAAGAAATTCCTCCTCATCTCAGTCCTGAATGGCCGACCCCTTATCCTGAGACTGTGACCCCTAGTTCTAGACACTCCAGCCAGGGGGAATAAGCTTTCAGCAGCTACCCTGTCAATCCCCCTCAGGATCTTACATATTTCAATGAGTTTGCCACATAGGGTTGACTTAGTTCCGAACTCCCATCATTAGGTACATCATCTTGGAGCCACTTCAACCTTACAGAGACCCCCCCTCCCCCACCTTTGGAGTCTGAAGTTCCCTTGCAAAACTTGTAAACATTTTAATAGGTTTATTCATTTATTTCACGGGATCTGCTTCACTGGAGTGTACAGAGACACACACGGATATAAATTCTGTGGTTTGATCGTTGCTTGCGTTATACACTGGCTACATTAGTTTCTGTTAATTGGTTGTCGCTTACCATTGGTTAAGCTTGCAGCAATTACATCATAATCATTAATCTTCAGTGAGGGCTTCCTCACACATCCCAGGCCTGAAGAGTTCTGACTTTTGGGGGGAAAAATTCAGTTGGTTTGCGCCTCCCGTTAGCGCCTGAAGAGAGCGCTAATGGGGCGCAAAGCAACTAGCGCCTGGGCGCGGCGATATCTGCGCCGCTCACGAAATTGACCAGACATTTTGCGGCGGCGCTAAGCAATACCGCCCAATCTCCTGCGCACACAGATCTTGACGTCATTCGAGCGTGCAATGCCCTTGTGGCGCCCCGGAGCGGATATTGAGTGGCGCCCCCTCCTTTCCGCCTGGCGCAAGCAACGACAGGTAGACTGGAACGTTTCCCAGTCGCTGTGGGGCTGGGGGGGCGCTATTTAAACGCGACCTCTTCCTGGCTTTTTCTGTGGTAGACATTTTTGCACCACTCGTTCTGACAGAGAGAGAGATTCTGAGAGAGAAGGAGAGACTTCTGCATAGAGTCAACGCTGTGTGAAGTAGTTTTGGCTACTGAGCATCACTTTGCAGGTACTTTTGTTTTTGACCTTCATTACTTTAATTGCCAAGAGACTATGGGGGCTGCACTGATTGGGGGCGTCGTCCTGCGCCGGCAGATTCGGAGGCCACAGAGACGCAGAGAGAGAGTAGCAATCATGGCGAGACGGAGGAGGGCTAACAGGCCTCTGTACAGGAGACCTTACCCTCCCAGGGTATTTCGCCAACAATTCTCCTACATTAATATGTCTGAGGAGCAGTGTTTGTGAAGGCTGCGTTTCAGCAAGGAGGTAGTCACTGAGCTCTGCCACCTGCTGCAGCCAGATCTGCAGCCTCTACTGAGGACCAGGACGTCTCTGTCGGTGGCAGTGAAGATCACAGTGGCTCTGAACTTTTATGCCACCGGCTCCTTTCAAGCAGCTACTGGGGACATCGCCAATATCTCCCAGTTCGCTGTCCATCGCTGCATCCGTCAGGTCACAAATGCCCTCTATAAAAGGAGATGACAGTACATCTCTTTCCCGATGACCCGGGCCAAACAGCATGAACGCGCATTGGGCTTTGCGAGGATAGCGGGCTTCCCCATGGTGCAGGGTGCCATTAACCGCACACATGTGGCATTGCGTGCACCGCATGAGAATGCAGAGGATTTCCGCAACGAAAGGGATTCCACTCCCTAAACGTCCAGTTGGTCTGTGACCACAGACAGCTGATACTCACTGTCAATGCCCGCTATCCTGGCAGCAGCCACGATGCATTCATCCTACGCCAGACTACTGTGGCAGACCTTTTCCAGGCACCACATCACCCAAGTGGTTGGCTTCTCGAGGACAAGGGTTATCCACTGTGCACCTGGCTGATGACACTGCTCCGTTCCCCCAACACCCCTGCTGAGCTGCGGTACAACGAGAGCCATCTCGGCACCAGGAACATCGTTGAGCACACAATCGGCGTGCTCAAGCAACGGTTCCGCTGTCTGGACCACTCAGGAGGAGCCCTGCAGTACTCGCCTGAGCGAGTCTCCCTCTTCATAGTTGTGTGCTGCATGACCTGGCAATCTTCAGGACCCAGCCAATGCCACCAGGCCTTGGAGCACCACCGGAGGAGGAGGAAGAGGAGGAGGAAGAGGAGGAGGATGATCAGCATCAGCATCAAGGCGGGAGGGAGGCCCACAATCTTGAAACTGGAAGGGCCGTCCGTCAACGGCTGATAGCAAGCCGCTTCTAGGCCCCTGCTGAGGAAATGGCTTCTGCCATTGAGAACAACATGAATGAAACCAACCCGCAACCCCTAAGCCGGCCAAGGTAACAATGATTCCAAAGACCAAATATGTACATTTTGAATACAAAAAATTATTTATTTTACAAACTCTGTGTGTGTCATTTCTTCATGACAAACTAATAGAAAGAAACACAAAAAAACAGTCATTAACATAACTGGTTCTCACAACCTGGAGATAATGTCCAAAGCACTAAACAAAAGTTTGATCATGAACCTCGGCCTTTAATAAAAAATTGCCAAACATTTTGTCACACCTCCTACTTTTTGCCCTTCGAGGGTGATCTCCTTCCCTTGCGCACTTCCCCCCTTCCCACCCTACTGCTCCTCCGTAATGGGGCCCCAGTGGCTGCAGCAAGGCTGGTGGAAGGCTGCTGATTGTCAGAACCTGAGGCTGCAGATGCCCTTGAAGGACGGCCTCGACCAGCTCTGGGCCTGGAGGGCCCTGGCTGCAGACTGCACCAACTCTGCATGGGTGGCAGCAGTCTGGGCTACAGGTGGTGGCAAGTGCAATGGAGAAGTGACAGTGGTGGCAGCAGGAATGCTGTCATCTTGAGAGAGGACAGCAACTCCCTGCTCGACCGACACACTGGCACTCCCACGGGGCAGCACTTCAGCATCCGGAGCAATTTGCCTGAGAACAGATTGCTGGCCTGCTGCGGCGCGGTGAGAGCCCCGGGGAAATGTGTACGAACCAGCGAGAATGGCAGCAGTCAGTGCTTGCGTGACCTCAATCTGAGTCTGCATGAGAGCAGTCTGAGATGGGGTCATGGCAGCCAGTGACTGAATTGCAGCACTAAGCTTTAGCGTGGCATCCGCCTGTGCTACAGCGAAGTGCTCCACACTCCTTGCCAGTGATTCAATGCATTCGGGCACCCTTCCCACTGCACCCATGAGCTCAGTGTGCATGTCCACCGCCTGGGTGTTCATTTCAGCGATGAGCCACTCCTCCTCTGCGTCCAGTGCAGCAGGACTCGCTGGCCTACTCTCCCTCCGGGGAGAAGGCCCCCGAGCTTCCCTACCCCCATCGCGTTGCTGCAGCCCGCTGGGTCCTGGAGCTTCACCCTCATCAGACCCTTCCCCCCAGCTCCCCTCCAAGGAAGGCGTGTTCCCAGTGTGGGCATGGGCTTCCTCGGGAGAGGGTGGCGCTGATGCTCTGGCTTCATCTTCCTCCTCGCCTGCAGCTTCACTCCCACTGGCAGCTTGAGGGCCCGTCTCCTCAGCTGGTGAATCACCATCTGAAAGCAGGGAGGTACAAGAGTGGCTTTAGCGTGAGGACAGGGGGGCAGTAAGGGAGGAATGAGTGCAGCGATTTAGTAAGTTGGATTGAAAGTGTCAAAGGCTGGTGTTGTGAGGGACAAGTGGAAGGAGAGAGGAGAAAAAGGTGATCACCTTACCATTGCTGTCCAGAACAGGGTCGGCCTCTCCAAGGGCAACGGGACCGATCACCTGGCTTGCCACAATCCTGTGGACGCGCGCCTCAAGATCGCTGAGGGGTTGCAGCTGAGGCCGCCCTCCACCCGTCCGTTGCTGCTGTCTCCTATTATGAGATAGCTTGGCAAGCAAGAAAAAGGACGGCGTCTGAGTAAATATACGGCCATGGTCTTGCCTGATGTGCCTCCCATAGGTGAATAGCTCTTACTGTATGCAGCCATGGTCTTGCCTGATGTGCCTCCCATAGGTGAATAGCCCTTACTGTATTCAGCCATGGTCTTGCCTGATGTGCCTCCCATAGGTGAATAGCCCTTAATGTATGCAAGGTGTGGAATGTGCGTGTGTGTTTCACGAGAGGGCCATAGGTGTTGGATGAGTGTTGGGCATTTGGGTTTTAAGACCCTCTGGCCGTAGAGTGAGGTTGAGATGGAGGGATGGAGAGGTATTGAAAAAATGCCACTCACCCTGACGACCCGACATTAAGTATGGGTCCTGGGCACCATGCTCCTGGAGGAGACGCTCTGAGCCACCTCCCTCCACACTCTTCTGTACTCGCGCGGCAAAGGCCTCCTGCCACTCTCAGGGAAGAGTATAGATCTTCTGCGCTCCACCGCGTCAACCAGAGCATCCAAGGCCCGCTCGCTGAAGCGCTGAGCTCGTTCTCTCACCCTCTCCATAGTCCTTGGCTGGAAGATTTAGGCACAGGTCTCTCCAGGCCGAGATTCAAGGCTCCAATGAGCAGGGTGTGGCTGGAGAGCAAGATCGAATCTCCCCTTTAAGAACTGTCCGGCGCCAGTGTGTCTGTGTTCCATCGCTAACTGACAGCACCTGTGCTGCGCCGCGCTCTGAGTTAGCACCTCGCTCCTCAGCCTTTGCGCCTTAAGACAGGTGTGTAGCGCCTGATTTAGCGCTCCAATCACCTCCAGGGGCGATAAAAGTCAAGTTTGCAGTCAGAGGCGATAATTAGCGCCAGGCGCTAAACTTTGCGCATGGCCGATAATGGCGCCCCAAATGGGGCGATACTGAATTTTTCCCCCTTGATGTCTATTTTGATACCGGATGCCAGTCAAAAATAGCATAAGTTGAATAAAACCACCTCTACCGTTTCCATATAGATACATGGGAATTATTTCAAGGCAATCATTTCATCCCAGGGTTCAGATGATGGCTAGAAAGCATGAAGGCAAAGCTGTCGTGCGTTGTGTCATTTGAACTCTTCAATGATCTTGTGCCGTGTAATCAATCCCAGAAATTCAATGCTCGCTATTTACATAAATAACGGCCCGGAACTTGCGGTTGGGATGATGGCAAACTGGCAGCGTTCGCCGCCATGCCACCTTTGAAACTAACCGCAACTTTGGGATTTGGCGTATGCACAGGTGGAAATCCTGCAGTTGCGGTCTGTCACCCCTCCTCCACCCCCCACAGAGCCGGCAATCAGTGAAATCCGTCAAATCAGGGAAACTGATGAAAACTTCGGCTCTTCCGCAGTAATCACGCTGTTAAATTCCCCACTAAAAGTTAAACCCAAAGGGATTAGATGTAACTGGGGTTTTAACAGCGTATTGACTGCTAAACAAATGTTAAGGGCCTGGAAAACTAGTTTTAATCTTGTGCAGTGTCAAATTTGTCCATTTTAATAAAAAGTTAGATTTTTAAGAAACTTTTCAAAAATTTGCAACATTTTTTTAAGTTTGTCCATCTTTATTTCAGGTTTGCCTTTTCCCCATCTGAGAGCCCCAATCTTCCTTTTGCTCTCTCTAACATTTTTAAAAAATTAGAATTTTAAGAGCTGACCCACTTCCTTGTTCGCGGTCTGTGAGAATTCGACCTTTTGATTGGCTGTTCAGACAGCCTGTCGACGTCACAGCAGCTCGCGCAAGGGGATCCCCACTACAGTCCATTGAATTAAATTGAAGGTCAGAAAACCCGAAGTTCTCGACACAGGGATTGCGAGGTCCTTGTGCGGAGCGTACTTCGGGACCAGCAGCGAACGTCTTTGCTTCGCCGCTGACCACAAATTCCGGGCCATTATTATCAACTCAACCCAATATTATCTACTGAAAACATGAAATATCCTTTTCATGTTGCTAATTTCTGTTAAAAAGCCTACACACTCTTCATTTCTTCAACAACTCCTAGATTTATTTAATGTTCTTTTTCTAACTTGCTAGCCTCCTCTTCTGAAGGTGTTGATTTTGTTAAGTATGGGTCTATGGGCAGCAGGATCCTTCACCCAAGTGGACACTTCTCTTGTTTCAGCTGGGACAGTGAGTGTTGGTAAGTTGTTTGACCACAGGAAGCATTGCAGCCAAGCCCAATCCCATCCATACTCAAAGTCCACCTTCTAGCATGGATCACTGGATAGCGAGGAGGAGCAGAAACCCCGGTTGGTATTTCCCTTCCCTCACTTAGGGCACCGGGTCCAATCATAGCTCCCCAATTGCTGCTCCAACGGAGGTGGTCTGATCAACAGAGCCTGGGGATCGAACTTGGGACCTACCCCGGTCTCTAAAGCTCAGGAGCACATTACGCAGAAGATTAACCTACTGATCCATTGAGGCAGTGTAAAAATAATGGATTAAAGGGATTTGAAGGTGACTATTTTAAAGACTCGCATTTCTTTAGCACCTTTCACGAGCAGCGGATGTCTCAAAGCGCTTTACAGCCAATGAAGTACTTTTTGAAGTGTAGTCACTGTTGTAATGTAGGAAACGCAGCAGCTAATTTGTGCACAGCAAGCTCCCACCAACAGCAATGTGATCATGACCGGATAATCTGTTTTAGTGCTGTTGATTGAGGGATAAATATTGGCCCCAGGACACACCGGGGATAACTCCACTGCTCTTCTTCAAAGTAGCACCATGGGATCTTTTACATCCAACTTAGAAAGCAGACATGAGAGTTTCGGTTTAACATCTCGTCTGAAAGACGGCACACTCTGACAGTGCAGTCCTCCCTCAGCACTGTACAGCCCAGATTTTTGTGCTCAAGTCTCTGAGTGGGACTTGAACCCATAACCGTCTGAGTCAGAGGCAAGGTTGCTACCCACTGAGCCACGGCTGACACAAGTGTTTTTAAATGAAATAGCAACAAAAGACAATGGGCTGGAAATTGGTCTCGGGCGGTATTGGATCGTCCGCCCGTTATACGCAGCACCTCATACTCAGTTCCATTGCAGGTGGCTGATCCAATACCGCCCGTTTTGCGCCACGGCCTGAGACGAATTTCGAGGACAATGATTTTCTCATCTGTCCCATACTTATAGAGACACCAGGGAACACAATTTAATGTCATTCAATTAATCATCGGTTCAGTTGAGAGGGAGAAAAATCATTATAATTGGGGCAAATACTTGGCTAAAATTTTCCAGAGATGTCTGAAACTTAAGCTTCAAGTTGAAGGAGATTAAAAGAGGGATTCTTCAGGTTTTGAACAAGGTGAGTAGTGCATGCACACAGCTCATCTTTAATTCCTTTTACTGATGCCTCCAAAGAACTGCTGAGTCAAAAAAAAATTGTTTCTAAAAACACAAGTGTCTCATTTCAACATGAGGCTCCAAGAACCAGCATTGGCCAGAGCAGCGAGAGATCAAAGGTAATGGGCCGATGTGTAGAATACTATGTTGTGGTTTGGGGCATTAGTCCAAGGCTGGAATGTAATACGATTATTTTTCTCTCATTAACCTACTGTTGTCCATATATAGGAATAAGAAAAGCAAGGGTTTAGCCACCTGGCACTCGAAACCGTGACTGTTTGGCCAACACTACACGGATACAATAGTTTTATAAATTGTGCACATACCAGAATTCACTGTAATAATTATATTTGGGTCCAAATATGCTGTTATTGCGCAACAAAAATGTCAAGTAACTAAAGTTAGGTATCTGAGTAATATAAGTAACATATCTGTGATGCAGAGAGAATTCCTAAGACTATGATGCAGAGCTTAATTAGCTCTGATTTTTAATGCAATTGTTACCGGCAATGAGGTTTTAGAACATATATCATTAAGTACCATTCTTACCTCTCTGGCCAATATTTATCCCTCAACCAACATCATTAAAGCCGATAATCTGGTCATTATCGCATTGCTGTTTGTGGGAGCTTGCTATGCGCAACTTGGCTGCCGCGTTTCCTGCATTACAACAGTGACTTCACTTCAGAAAAGTACTTCATTGGCTGTAAAGCGCTTTGGGGCGTTCGGTGGTCGTGAAATGGCTTCTCCTGCAATGGCTTCCTCACACCCCTAAACGGCCATTTCGGCATTGCTCCAAGATTCCACCCGTGGCCTCTTCTGGTCTTCATCTACATGTTGCTCCTCAGTGGCATCGGACCTTCATTGGCTGTAAAGCGCTTTGGGATGTCTTGAGGTCATGAAAGGCGCTATAGAAATGCAAGTCTTTCTTTGTATTCCTCCACCCGCCTACCCATACCACAAAGCCAGAAGGAAAACAACATTATTAGATATATTGAGATTAGCCAGAGCTCTTGCTGTCAGGATGCCAAATTTCTCTATTTATTTTCAGTTCCCCAGGTCTCCCTGACTTGAGCCATGCATAACACACAGGTGGTCGGCGCCTATGCCTCGTCATTGAGGGTCTCAAGTGATGTTATAAAAAAAAGTGAGAGCAGAATCTTTCATAAATGTATTAAGTAAACAGCCATTCATGTGCTGCCAATTACTTAGGATGTGTGTCCACACAAGTACAAAGACGTCTCTCAGTTTCTCTTGAAGGGTCATCGACCTGAAACGTTAACTCTGTTTCTCTCTCTACAGATGCTGCCTGACCTGCTGAGTATTTCTGTATTTCTAGCATTTTCTGTTTTTATCTCAGTTTCTCTCTACCTGGCCAAAGTGTCAGGCTGACCAAACTGAATAGATTGGAATGGCTTGATTCGGTGTCAGATACTCTGAATAATCTGTTAGGCAGTTCCCCATCCAAGTAAATGACAATAATGGAACTATGCGGACCTAGGCCTTCTTGAAGTATATATATCTCTGTCCGAAGGTGTGTCAATTAGCTAGACTGTAATGTGCATTCTACACAGCTTGCAGGAATAGCTATCAGGTGACTGACCTTAACTGCTCTCTCAGGTGGACGTAAAAGATCCCATGGCACTACTTTGAAGAAGAGCAGGGGAGTTCTCCCCGGTGTCCTGGCCAATATTTATCTCTCAACCAACATAACAAAAACAGATTATCTGGTCATTATCATATTGCTGTTTGTGGGAGCTTGCTGTGCACAAATTGGCTGCCGAGTTTCCCACATTACAGCAGTGACCACACTTCAAAAAGTACTTCATTGGCTGTAAAACGCTTTGGGACGTCCGGTGGTCGTGAAAGGCGCTGTATAAATGCAAGTTTTTTTTTCTTTAACTCTGAGCCTGCTACGTCCAGCAAGGAACAACCCAATGGATAATCTAAACAGACAAAAATTACTATGTCCTCACGTGGCAACATACACTGCCCATGTGGTAGAAATGGACAGCAACCCGAAATAAAAGTAGAAAATGCTGGAAATATACACCAGGTCAATCAGCACCAGACAAAGAAAGAATGGGCTAATATTTCAGACGCAGCTTGCTCCAGGGTCAGTCAGGCCCTGATTCTGGATTAAGGCTGCATTTACAATCCGAGCGGCATTTTCTGAAACCCTAGGTTGCCGCCTCACACACAGTTACCAAGTTTGTCAGAAAATTGCAAGTGCCCTGCCCATGACCTTCTGTCCATTTAAATCAATGGGCATGAAATCACAGGCAGTGATTTTTCAAACTGTTGCCCACAGTGCGAGAGGCCCAGACATTGGCGTAGGGTTAGAAAATTAAGCCCTGCAAAGCCAAACAATTGTCGTGTAACTGCCCCCTGAGTGAGACTGCCTATTTAGTGCCAATTAATGCCAAGCTAGAGACAATTTTATTTTCTGAGCCCGTGACCCTAGGACTGAGACGGCTCAAACTCATTTCACATAGTACCCTTAGAGCCCATAGACAGAGAAAACTTCAATCCCATCAGCCTAGGCTGAATTCAACTTTAGGCCCCAGTGGTGAAAGGTTAATGTGCTAAATCATTGTGTTCATAGAATCATAGAAATTTACGGCACAGAAGGAGGCCATTCGGCCCATTGTGTCCACGCCGGCCAAAAAAGAGCTATCCAGCCTAATCCCACTTTCCAGCTCTTGGTCCGTAGCCCTGTAGGTTACGGCACTTCAAGTGCACATCCAAGTACTTTTTAAATGTGATGAGGGTTTCTGCCTCTACCACCCTTTCAGACAGTGAGTTCCAGACCCCCACCACCCTCTGGGTGAAGACAGTTCTCCTCAACTCCCCTCTAATCCTTCTACCAATTACTTTAAATCTATGCCCCCTGGCTATTGACCTCTCTGCTTAAGGGAAATAGGTCCTTCCTATCCACTCTATCTAGGCCTCTCATAATTTTATACACCTCAATTAAGTCTCCCCTCAGCCTCCTCTGTTCCAAAGAAAACAACCCCAGCCTATCCAATCTTTCCTCATACCTAAAATTCTCCAGTCCTGGCAACATCCTCGTAAATCTCTTCTGTACCCTTTCTCGTGCAATCACATCCTTCCTGTAATGTGGTGACCAGAACTGTATGCAGTACTCTAGCTGTGGCCGAACTAGTGTTGTATACAGTTCAAGCATAACCTCCCTGCTTTTAAATTCTGTGCGGTTACTCAATAGCGACCCCTTGGATTATATTTTAACCTGTTCTGTAAGTATGTGCTTGCAGATGTATATTAAAGATACGCATGTGGATCTCAGCTTCAATAAAACTGCGCACCCTGAACTAGAAATGCAAATTTCAGTTTACCAAAAGAATCACACACAAACACTTCTAATACCCTGGAATGCACATTCTCTGATATATCTAAGAAACAAATAATTTGTTGTCGAGCTTCTCTATTTGATATCTTCCTTCGGATAGACTTTAAGTAAATCGGATTCTTTGTATGAACTGCACAAAGGCCGACAAAATAACATAAAAATCAAATGCATTGAAAACTAGAAGCTGGAAATGTGAATAAAACCCGAAGGCCAACATTCCACGAACAGCCATCATATGGTACACATTACATTGTGCTGTGCCATTTCTATGGAAAAGATATAATATGAAGTAATTTACAATACATCAAGCTTTCGAAAAGAATGAAGGTATTTATTGTAATTCAAAGTCCGCGGAAGGAAAATGTAGCATAAACACAAACTGATGCCTGGAGTTTCAACTAAATATATCCCATGAACTGACCGAAAACATTTGAGTTAACGAGTGAATTGTGCTGTTGTTGCAAAAATAATTTTTAAATTGCTCAATTTCAGCAGGAATTGCAAGGTAGCATCAGTAATGTATTTGTGAAGCACATCAGTTAACGAAATAAGCCCCAATACCACTGCAAAGATTGGCCATTTTCTCTGGTGAATTTTATATTCTTTACAAAAAAAGGAGTGCATTTTTCTCGACTTGCGAACAAACTTGCCTCAAGTGGTGGGGGGGGGGGGGGCGGAGGGCGGGGTGGGGAGGCGCTTTATAATCAAACAGAGTTTTTAATTAACATTAGTGAAGGAAAATGTACCCCAATGTGACTTCGAGGTGGTTTGGACACAGCTGTGCATTACTCTAATTTTAATGATTTCTACAAATTGTTATTTAAAAAATAATGCATAATATATACTTGTGCCTTGTAGATGGTGAAAATGTAATTATTATAAAGGGGGGGTAGGGTCCCAGTGGAGAGAAATCTAGAATGCTAAAGAGAAAAGACAAGGAAGCAGTGCAGGAAAGTGACTGGGGTAAGGATAACCAGATTGTGTCAGGAAGGGACAGAGCGCACAAACAAAGGAGTGCACTAACAAATAGGGTCCGGGTAAGAAAAAATGGTAATAAGACAAATAGGGCCACAGTACAAACAAATGTTAAGATGTTTAAAAATGTTAAAAAGACAAATCTAAAGGCACAGTATCTGAATGCACGAAGCATTCGTAATAAGGTAGACGAATTAACAGCGCAAATAGATGTAAATGGATACGATATAATTGTGATTACGGAGACATGGCTGCAGGGTGACCAAGGCTGGGAGCTGAATATCCAAGGATATTCAATATTTAGGAAGGACAGGCAAAAAGTAAAAGGAGGTGGGGTGGCATTGTTAGTAAAGGATGAAATCAGAGCAATAGTGAGAAAGGATATTGGCTCAGAAAATCAAGATGTAGAATCAGTCTGGGTGGAGCTAAGAAGCACCAAGGGGCAGAAAACATTGGTGGGAGTTGTCTATAGGCCTCCAAACAGTAGTGGTAATGTAGGGGATGGCATCAAACAGGAAATTAGAGATGCATGTAACAAGGGTACTACAGTAATCATTGGTGACTTTAATCTACATATAGACTGGCCAAACCAAATTAGCAATAATACTGTGAAGGATGAATTCCTGGAGTGTGTACGAGATGGTTTTTTAGACCAGTACGTTGAGGAGCCAACTAGGGAACAGGCTATCCTAGATTGGGTATTGTGCAATGAGAAGGGGTTAATTAATAATCTTGTTGTGTGGGGTCCTTTAGGGAAGAGTGACCATAACATGATAGAATTCTTCATTAAGATGGAAAGTGAAGAAGTCCAATCTGAAACTAGGGTCCTAAATCTAAACAAAGGAAACTACGAAGGTATGAGGAGTGAGTTGGCTATGATAGATTGAGGAGCTTCATTAAAAGGCATGACTGTGGATAGGCAATGGCTAATATTTAAGGAGCGAATGCATGAATTGCAACAGTTATACATTCCTTTCTGGCGCAAAAACACAAAAGGAAAAGTGTCCCAACCATGGCTAACAAAAGAAATTAAGGATAGTATTAGATCCAAAGAGAAGTCATATAAAGTTGCCAGAAAAAGTAGCAAGCCTGAGGATTGGGAGCAGTTTAGAGTTCAGCAAAAAAGGACCAAGAGATTGATTAAGAGGGGAAAAATAGAGTATGAGAGTAAACTTGCAAGGAACATAAAAGCGGACTGTAAAAGCTTCTACAAGTATGTAAAAAGAAAAAGATTAGTGAAGACAAATGTAGGTCCCTTGCAGTCAGAAACGGGATAATTTATAATGGGGAACAAGGAAATGGCTGAGCAATTAAACAAATACTTTGGTTCTGTCTTCACGGAAGAGGACACAAATAACTTCCCAGAAATACTAGGGAACCAAGGGTCTAGTGAGAAGGAGGATTTAAGGAAACTAGTATTAGTAAAAAAATAGTGCTGGAGAAATTAATGGGACTGAAAGCCGATAAATCCCCAGGGCCTGATCATCTGCATCCAGAGTACTAAAAGATGTAGCCATGGAAATAGTGGATGCATTGGTTGTCATCTTCCAAAATTCTATAGATTATGGAACAGTTCCTGCAGATTGGAGGGTAGCAAATATAATCCCACTATTAAAAAAAGGAGAGAGAGAGAAAACCGGGAACTACAGACCGGTTAGCCTAACATCAGTAGTAGGGAAAATGCTAGAGTCTATTATAAAGGATGTGATAACAGGACACTTAGAAAATATCAATGGGATTAGACAAAGTCAACATGGATTTATGAAAGGGAAATCGTGTTTGACAAACCTACTGGAGTTTTTTGAGGATGTAACTGGTAGAATAGATAAGGGAGTGGTGTATTTGGATTTTCAGAAGGCCTTTGATAAAGTCCCACATAAGAGGTTAGTGTTCAAAATTAAAGCACATGGGATTGGGGGTAATATACTGGCATGGATTGGAAATTGGTTAACAGACAAGAAACAGAGAGTAGGATTAAATGGGTCTTTTTCGGGGTGGCAGGCAGTGACTAGTGGGGTACCGCAGGGATCAGTGCTTGGGCCCCAGCTATTCACAATATATATCAATGATTTGGATGAGGGAACCAAATGTAATATTTCCAAGTTTGCTGACAACACGAAACTTGGTGGGATTGTGAGTTGTGAGGAGGATGCAAAGAGGCTTCAAGACAATTTAGACAAGTTGAATGAGTGGGCAAATACATGGCAGATGCAGTATAATGTGGATAAATGTGAAGTTATCCACTTTGGTAGGAAAAACAGAAAGGCAGAGTATTATTTAAATGGTGATAGATTGGGAAATGTTGATGTACCGAGGGACCTGGGTGTACTTGTACACCAGTCACTGAAAGCAAACATGCAGGCGCAGCAAGCAGTTAGGAAGGGAAATGGTATGTTGGCCTTCATTGCAAGAGGATTTGAGTACAGGAGCAAGGATGTCTTACTGCAGTTATACAGGGCCTTGGTGAGACCATACCTGGAGTACTGTGTGCAGTTTTGGTCTCCTTACCTAAGAAAGGATATACTTGCCATAGAGGGATTGCAGCAAAGGTTCATCAGACTGATTCCTGGGATGGCAGGACTGTTGTATGAGGAGAGATTGGGTCGACTAGGCCTGAATTCACTAGAGCTTAGAAGAATGAGAGGGGATCTCATTGAAACGTATAAAATTCTGACAGGGCTAGACAGACTGGATGCAGGGAGGATGTTTCCCCTGGCTGGGGGGTCTAGTACGAGGGGTCACAGTCTCAGGATACGGGGTAGGACATTTAGGACTGAGATGAGGAGAAATTTCTTCACTCAGAGGGTGGTGAACCTGTGGAATTCTCTACCATAGAAGGCTGTGGAGGCCATTCCACTGAATATATTTAAGAAGGAGATAGTTAGATTTCTAGACACAAAAGGCATCAAGGGGTATGGGGAGAGAGCGGGAATATGGTATTGAGATAGAGGATCAGCCATGATCATATTGAATGGCGGAGCAGGCTCGAAGGGCCGAATGGCCTACTCCTGCTCCTAGTTTTCGATGTTTCTATAAGATGAAAAGAACAAAGTAGTTGGTGGGGTAAAATTAGAAAATGCTGAAATGCACAGCAGGCTGATCAGCTTCTGAAAAAGAAAGGGCAGCTTAACATCTCGGGTGAGTCTGCAAAATGGGGTTCTGACGAAGGCTCCTACTTTTTTGCTTTAGCAATCTATCTCTGTATTTAGAAAAGCTTAGTGGGGTCAGCATTTACTGTTCCCACCGGGCGGGAAATTGGCAACAGCGGGTCAGCTGCCCATTTTTCAGCCCGCCCAAATTTCCTTCGGGAACTGGTAGGATCGACCGCCCAGTATTTTTTTTTAAATAGCCTTATCTACTTGTCCTCCCACTTTTAAAGATTTGTGTATCTGCACCTCTAACCCAGGCCGCTTTCTCCCTTTTCAATCCGGGTGGGCTGAAGCTGATGGTAGCGCCCTTACTGCCAGCCTGGCTGCCACCAGCTAACTTAGCGGAGATCAAGAATCAAACCTGGCGACTTTATCGCTCAACAACTCACTGAATAATCTTGCTGACCCATTGGTGAAGTCTAGATGGTTTGTCTTATACAAATTAAGAATATGCTAAATGCATTAAAACTCTGTCCATCCAAAGAATTTGCTGCAGACACTTTCATATATATATATATATATAAACATCTAAAAATGGAAAACCAGTCTACAGGAAGCCGTTTACAAGTTTTGCTGCTACTTATTTATTCTCCTGCTCTGGGCAAGGATCCCATTATAGGCCCATAACCATCAGGTCCCTGGAGTACTGACTCACAGAGCGCAGTAATAGTTTTCAGGACATTATTGGGAACAGCTAAAACAGTTCAGCAGATGAAAATATGCATCGTAAAAATATTTTCAACGCCTCCACTCAGTGCCATTTGTAGACAAACTCTGTTTTGCAAATGATCTGGCAGTTTTGATTTCTGAAATAAAGATTCCTTTTATCCTCTTCTGTGCAGACTGCACCGTGCATTGAGAGGAGTCTGTGGAGAAGTTTCATCACTGATTTGTTTTCTTGTACTAGCGTTGAGTGTGTGCTGCCAGCCTCTGTCACATTGCTATGCAGGGGCAGAGTGTTGCCGAAACAGTCTAATTATATTAAAGTTGGCATAGACTTTATAAAACGTGATATAGATGGCTACAGGGATTCAAATCCCTCCATGGCCTCGCCCCTCAATATCTCTGTAATCTTCTCCAGCCCTACAAGCCTCTGAGATATCTGCGCTCCTCTAATTCTGGCCTCTTGAGCATTCCTGATTTTAATGGCTCCACCATTGGCGGTCATGCCTTCAGCTGCCTGGGCCCTAAGCTCTGGAATTCCCCCCCTAAACCTCTCTGCCTCTCTACCTCTCTTTCCTCCTTTAAGACGCTCCTTAAAACCTCCCTCTTTGACTAAGCTTTTGGTCATCTGCTTATGTGGCTCGGTGTCAAATTTCTTTTGATAATGCTCCTGTGAAGCGCCTTGAGATGTTTTACTACGTTAACGGCGCTCCACGGATGCAAGTTGTTGTTGTACAGTGTCGTAGGGTGCAGGTTGATCCCTGCAATTCCCTCACAAACAGAAGACGCCCTCAAGCCTTTGCTGACTGACCCCCCTCTTCGAATGGTGAGAGGTGCATTGTCTGGTGGGGAGATCTTAAAAGTCGTACATTCTGTCCTTATGTTTGTATTTCTATTATAAATTCTTCTGTCCACATTTATATGTGATTTCAAATAAAACTGTTGGACTATAACCTGGTGTTGTGCGACTTCTCACATTTATATGGAAACAGCCCATGTAAACTTTTCACGCTGTAATTACACCCTCCTGCCAGCGATGGCAGTGCAACAACAACTTGCATTTATACAGCACCTTTAATGTAGTAAAATGTCCCAAGGCGCTTCACAGGAGCGATTCTCAAACAAAATCTGACACCGAGCCAAAGACAGAGATATTAGGACAGGTGACCAAAAGCTTGGTCAAAGAGGTAGGTTTTAAGGAGCGTCTTCTTATAGAAGAGAAAGAGGTGGAGAGCCGGTAAGGTTTAGGGAGGGAATATTGTAGCTTAGGGCCTAGATGGCTGAAGGCATGGCCGCCAATGGTGTGATGAAGAGAATGGAAATGCACAAGAGGCCAGAGTTGAATGAACGCAGAGTTCTTGGAGGGCTGTAGGACTGGAGGAGATTACAGAAGTAGGGAGGGGCGAAGCCATAGAGGGATTTGAACACGAGGATGAGAATTTTAAAATCGAGATGTTGGTGGACCGGGAGCCAATGTAGGTCAGCAAGCACAGGGGTTTTGGGTGAGCGGGTTAGGATATGGGTAGCACAGTCTCGGATCAGCTCAAGTTCATGGAGGGTGCAAGATGATAGGCCGGCCAGGACAGCATTAGAATAGTCGAGTCTGGAGGTAAAAAAGCATGGATGAAGGTTTTAGCAGCAGATAAGCTGAGGCGGGGGTGGAGACGGGCAATGTTACGGAGGTGGAAGTAGGCGGTCTTTGCGATGGTGCAACTGAAGATGATGGTTCACCATCACCGACTCCCCCACCACTAACATCCTGGGGGTTATTAGAGACCAGAAGCTTAACTGAACGAGCCATATCAACGCTGTGGCTACAAGAGCAGGGCATGAGCTGGATATTCTGCAACAAGTGGCTTACCTCCTGACCCCTCAATCCCTCACCACCATCCATATGGTTCAAGTCAGGAGTGTGATGGGTTGCAAAACAGTTACCTGAACGGGTACAGCTGTAACAACACTCAAGAAACTCAACACCATCTAGGATGAAGCAGCCCACTGGATTGGCAACTCTGCCACTGAACTCACTTCACCTGACGAAGGAACAGCGCTCCGAAAGCTTGTGATTTCAAATAAAGCTGTTGGACTATAACCTGGTGTTGTGCGACTTCTCACTGAACTCAATATCTACCCCCTTCACCACCAGTGCACTGAGACTGCAGTATATGCGATTTAAAGGATGTACAGCACCATCTCACCAATCACTTCCCATTCCCTCCACCACCAAGAAGGTCAGGAGCAGCAAGATCATAGACCATCACCTCCAGGTTCCCCTCTAAGTCATACACCATCCTGACTTGGACAAAAATACCAACGTTCCTTCATTGTTACTTAACACCATCTTGAGCGTCCATCAGCACAAGGACTGCAGTGGTTCAAGAAGGAGTTCCATCATCGCCTTCTTGGCAACTAGGAATGGGCAATAAATGCCACCTGTCCAGCAACGTCCACATCCCGAGAATAATTCAAAATAATCATGGAACTTTACTCTGTAGAGAGGAAGGCAATGGAGTGGGGGTGGGGGTGGCGGAGATCTCGATAGAGGTTTTTTAAGATTTTCATGGGTATGGAACGATTGGATCTCGGAAAGTTCTGTGTTGGGCACAGGATTTGAGGACTAGGGGAAAAAGTTCAACGTTAAAGGTGTCAAATCAAAATGGAAGAGATAGACAATTTTTTATTTAGCAAGAATGATAGAAATATCGAACAGATTATTAGCAAGGGTCGTGGAACTGGATGAATTCCCATTTTCACTCACTTTCCTCTCACTGTGTTACACATTACCTGTGGTAGATAATCTGGTTTCGACAGCAGCTAATACTGCTCTAGTCTCCCTGTAATTGTCTCTCCTACCCTGTGATTGAGATTGGGAACACAGCAGAGTGAAGGAATGGCACCAACATCTCATCACTCGGTCATGCCCACAACAGGAGTTCCAACATGCTACTGCACTAACCTGTAGTTAGTGAAATGTTCATTATGTAAGATTACACAGGATATACGGCACAGAAACAGGCCATTCGGCCCAACCAGTCCATGCCGGCGTTTATGTTCCACTCGAGCCTCCTCCCGACTTTTCTCATCTAACTCTATCAGCGTAACCCTCTATTCCCTTCTCCCTCATGTGCTTATCTAACCTTCCCTTAAATGCATCGATACTATTCACCTCAACCACTCCCTGTGGTAGCAAGTTCCACATTCTCACCACTCTCTGGGTAAAGAAGTTTCTTCTGAATTCCCTATTGGATTTCTTGGTGACTATCTTAAATTGATGGCCTCTAGTTTTGCTCTTCCCCACAAGTGGAAACATTCTCTCTGTATCCACTCTATCAAAACCCTTCATCATTTTAAAGACCTCTATTAGGTCACCCCTCAGCCTTCTCTTTTCAAGAGTAAAGAGACCCAGCCTGTTCATCCTTTCCGGATAGGTATAACTTCGCATTTCTGGTATCATCCTTGTAAATCTTTTTTGCACCCTCTCCAGTGCCTCTATATCCTTTTTATAATATGGCGACCAGAATTGCACAAGTGTGGTCATATTTAAACAACAAGAAGATTTCACTGCAAAGATTAATGTCAGGTTAATGTCTGCAGTAACAAAAGACTATTAATGGACAAAAAACAAATGATACCACTGGTTGAATGTGACAAAATTCCAAATCAAAGGGGCTTCCTACTGATGTAATATTGGGAGCTTCATTAATGAATGAATGCTCAATGCTAACAACCCTACTCGCCCAACTTTAGAATGTCATTTTATGGCAGGATGTGCCTTAAAGTTGTTAAAATGCAGATTTCAGTTTTACTCTACATTTTTATTACACCCTGGGGTTAAGTTCCTAAATTTGATTGTATAAGAAAAAACTCTGGGTTATAAACCATCTGGAGCCCCTGTTAATTCAACAGGGTGAGAGGATTAATGATGCTTTCTATATTCAACCTGCACACAACAAACTGAAACTACTGATACTTTTAATTAGTCGATGTATAATTTAAAAAAAATTAGGTGCTGGGTTAGTTTCTGCAGTAAACACGACCAGTAAATCCATGTTTCCTCTAAACACACACCGTAGCCTCACGAGGGGACACCAATTATGTTCATTTTAGCGAGGTGCTTGTTTGAGTGAATTGCTTGATGCCCAAAGGCACTCAGGCAGCAGCATGTGGGAGTCCTAGTACACTCCAGTGCCAGATAAGCAGTGGCAGGGAACAAGCTCCGTAAGATACAGTGGCCTCCAAATTCTCTGGGATGCTGGCAGTGCCAGTGCTGGAGATTGCTTCTCATTTGCCAGCACCACTGGAGGCACACCTCTGGCAGTCACCTGCCCCATGTAGCCTGAAAATCGAGTGCCTGCCCAGTGCCCCCATCAGCTCGTTCCCCCACCCCCACCCTCCCCACCTCCGATCACGGGCATGTCCCCGTCAGCAACCCTTGGTCAAAGGGCAGATCAAAAAAAAAAACATTCTTTAAAGAGAATCCCACTTCTGTCGAGGGTCCGCGCTGCTTCCTTGGCCTGGATCCCACCAGCTGGGCCCACTTCCACCCATCTGGAAGCCGGTCCGCATCAACCCACTCACCATGCCAGCCTCCAGAGTTATGCCAGGTCCTGACAGCCGGGCAACCAGGAACTCGCAGCACAGGGAGGCTCACCCCCAGCATCGCCCATGATGACATTTGCCTTCTAAGAAGCGGGTGGAGCTTCCACCCCTTACAAGGCATGTTGGAAATTGTCGGAGAGCCGGCACAGCCAGATTGCGGCTGTACGTCGGTGCGCTACGGAAGGAGACCGATGGAACTGCCGTGGATTTTCTGGGACATTCTGCCTCTCTACATTCCTGCTTACGATGCTTTGTTATAAACGAGCCATGCGTACACGGCTCATGGGTTATTGGGGTTGGGGTCAGGAGACTACTGAGCCAGAAATTAAAGGCAATGTGGAGGGAGGTAGTATTGCCAGTCAGTGCTTCATTAGTTATATCCAGGCAGGATAGGCGCACCAACGTCAGTGTTCTCGCTCAGGCCAACATCCCCAGCATCGAAGTTTTGACCACGCTCGATCAGCTCCGATGGACGGGTCACATCGTCGCATGCCCGATACGAGACTCCCAAAACAAGCGCTCTACTCGGAGCTCCAACACAGCAAGAGAGCCCCAGGTGGGGAGAGGAAACACTTCAAGGACACCCTCAAAGCCTCCTTGAAAAAGTGCAACATCCCCACTGACACCTGGGAAACCCTGGCTCAAGACCGCACAAAGTGGAGGAGTAGCATTCGGGAAGGCGCCGAACACCTCGAGTCTCTTCGCCGGGAGCAAGCGGAAGCCAAGCGCAAACAGTGGAAGGAGCGCACGTCAACCCAAGCACCCCACCCACCCGCCCCTTCAACCACCGTCTGCCCCACCTGTGACAGAGACTGTAGGTCCCGCATTGGACTCATCAGTCACCTGAGAACACATTTTTAGTGTGGAAGCAAGTCATCCTCGGTTCCGAGAGACTGCCTAAGAAGAAGAAGAAGAGAAGAAGATATCCAGGACTTCTCTATAATGTTTCAAGAAATTTAGTAACTTCATCAGAAACGCAAAGGCAAAGTACCTATAACCTATAAACCTTCCCTGCACTCAATGCAAATTGTATTTAAATGTCAGTGCCACCCTCTGTTTTGAGCCCCACTTTGATATCGGGGTCAAATGTCACACAATCCGTCGTCATCAGATATGTCAACATCAAAATTAATTCTCCCTCTTAGGAACAGGAGGAGGCCATTCAATCTTTCCAGCCCGTTCCACCCTTCATTTAGGTGATGGACGATCTAACAGGATCATAGATCTTGGAGTGCCGTACACTGAAGCTGTTGGGAAGAGGGAACCTTTCAAAAGAAGACGCACTGCCCTGCTGTTAACAAACAACTGATGTCCTGTTCTCTTTCACCCTCCATTACAGGAGAAGGTCGTTCACAATAACAGAGTTGCCCTTTTGGTGGACAGCAGGGAATTCAAACACACCACGCACTTTATTATTCTGTTCTTTTTTTTATTCATTCATGGGATGTGGGCGTCGCTGGCAAGACCAGCATTTATTGCCCATCCCTAATTGCCCTTGAGAAGGTGGTGGTGAGCCGCCTTCTTGAACCGCTGCAGTCCGTGTGATCTTAGTATACTTCTTTGTAGCGGTCTGATACAACTGAGGGGCTTGCTCAGCCATTTCAGAGGGCAGTTAAGAGCCAACCACATTGCTGTAGGTCTGGAGTCACATATAGGCCAGACCGGGTAAGGACAGCAGATTTCCTTCCCTAAAGGACATTAGTGAACCAGATGGGTTTTTACGACAATCCGGTAGTTTCATGGTCACCATTCCTGATACTAACTTTTTTATTCCAGATTTATTTAATTAACTGAATTTAAATTCCCCAGCTGCCAGTGGTGGGATTTGAACTCATGTCTCTGGATCATTAGTCCAGGCCTCTGGATTACTAGTCCACAGGGTGATGACTCCCTGTGAAAAGAAACACTTTCTAATGTCTGACTTCTTGGCCTACATATTTTAAACTCATGCCTGGCACTTCTCCCATCCCCATCCATCCCAAATAACCTACCCAGCTAGGCAGAATCTAATCCCTTCATCATTTATAAAAACCGCAGTTATAACCCCTCGAAGCCTACTTTTCTCTAATGCAAATAGTCCCAACTCCTTGAGCCAATCTGGATAAGGTAAGAGCCCCAAGGACTGGATATCATATTCACCCTCCTCTGCAGGACCTCAATATCCCCACAAGGTTTGGGGAGCAAAACTAGACACAACATTCAAAGTTTTGTACAGTCTAAGTATAGTGTTCATAGCTTCATGTCATGTCAGATGTGGCTCAGTTGGTAGCACTCCTGCCTCTGGGCCAGAAGGTTGTGGGTTCACAGTCCCACTCCAGAGACTTGAGCAAAAAAATCTAAGCTGACACTCCAGTGCAGTACTGAGGGAGCGCTGCACTGTCGGAGGTGCCGTCTTTCGGATGAGACTTGAAACTGAGGCTCCGTCTGCTCTCTCAGGTGGACGTAGGAGATCTCATGGCACTATTGCGAAGAAGAGCAGGGGAGTTATCCCCGGTGTCCTGGCCAATATTTATCCCTCAATCAGTATCACTAAAACTGATTACCTGGTCATTATCACATTGCTGTTTGTGGGAGCTTGCTGTGTGCAAATTGGCTGCCACGTTTCCTACATTACAACAAGTGACTACACTTTAAAAATTGGCTGTAAAGCTACAGCGTGTTGGGACGTCCTGAGGACATGAAAGGCGCTATATAAATGCCAGTCTTTCTTTTATGTATTATCATAGCAATACAAGCCAAAAACTATTGCTCTCCCAAAATAGCCTTGCTGTTTAATTTATTATTATCTGTGATTGTGTGGTACAGACTCAAAGCAATAATGGTTTTCTGTCAGTAACATGGTGTTTGGACTAGAATATTTTTGTCTGATGAAGAAGCCATGAAAATGCCAAATAACTAATGGTTCGGAAGCACTAAGTTCAGAAACCAGCAGCTCTTGAGAAACTTAAAAAGAAAAAAAAAAGACTTGCATTTCTATCGCGCCTTTCACGACCACCGGACGTCCCAAAGCGCTTTACAGCCAATGAAGTACTTTTTGAAGTGTAGTCACTGTTGTAATGTAGGAAACACAGCAGCCAATTTGTGCACAGCAAGCTCCCACAAATGGCAAAGTGATAATGACCAGATAATCTGTTTGTGATCTTGATTGAGGGATAAATATTGGCCCAGGACACCGGGGACAACATAGGAATATAGGAACAGGAGGAGGCCATTCAGCCCCTCGAGCCTGTTCCGTCATTCGATGAGATCATGGCTGATCTGTGACCTAACTCCATATACCCGCCTTTGCCCCATATCCCTTAATACCTTTGGTTAGCAAAAAGCTATCGATCTCCGATTTTAACTTAACCATTGATCTAGCATCAATTGCCGTTTGCGGAAGAGAGTTCCAAACTTCTACCACCGTTTAGTGTGTAGAAGTGTTTCCTAATTTCACTCCTGAAAGGTCTGGCTCTAATTTTTAGACTCTGCCCCCTCGTCTTAGAATCCCCAACCAGCGGAAATAGTTTCTCTCTATCTACTCCCCTTAATATCTTAAACTTCGATCAGATCAACATTAACCTTCTAAATTCTAGGGAATATAACCCTAATTTGTGTAATCTCTCCTCATAACTTAACCCTTGAAGTCCAGGTATCATTCTGGTAAATCTACGCTGCACTCCCTCCAAAGCCAATATATCCTTCCTAAGGTGTGGTGCCCAGAACTGCTCACAGTGCTCCAGGTGTGGTCTAACCAGGGCTTTGTATAGCTGCAGCATAACTTCTACCCCCTTGTATTCTAGTCCTCTAGATGTAAAGGTCAGCATTCCATTAGCCTTTTTGATTATTTTCTGTACCTGTTCATGACATTTTAATGATCTATCTACCTGGACCCCAAGTCTCTTTGGACATCCACTGTTTTTAGCTTTTGACCATTTAGAAAGTACCCTGTTCTATCCTTTTTAGGTCCAAAGTGTATGGCCTCACATTAAATCCATTTGCCACAGTTTTGCCCATTCACTTAATCTATCAATATCCCTTTGTAATTCTATGCTTTCATCTACATTGCTTGCAATGCTGCCTATCTTTGTATCATTGGCAAATTTGGATATATGACTTTCTATGCCATCATATCTAAGTCTCTTCGAAATAGAGCCATAGGATCTTTTACATCCACCTGAGAGAGCAGACAAGGCCTCGGTTTAACATCGCATCTGAAAGATGGCACCTCCGACAGTGCAGCACTCCCTCAGTACTACCAGTCTGGATTTTTTGTGCTGAAGTGTGACTTGAACCCACAACCTTCTGACTCAGAAGCAAGCGTGCTACCCACTGAGCCACGGCTGACACGAGTAACATAACTGTATTTTTATATCACCTGTCACAGTCTATCTCCAGCACAGAACACATCACAAGGCACTACAGGCCAGTGTGACTGGCATCGGCTGTTCACCTCCATTACACTCCTGTAAGAGAACGTATACTCACAGAATATAAGAAATGACTCCAATGGACCAGCAGTCAACAGCTTTGCTGTAGGGCTTCTGGGCAAGCACCTCGGGAGCTGTGAAGAAAGCAATGAGAATTAACAGCAATGAGGGCAAAAAAAGGAAACACAGCAAAGGTCAATAATTGCCAATTATCACTCCTCAATACCACAAAGCCATTAAATCAGTGGAAAGAGTTTCAGAGGAGAATGTCTGCCATCAAAGACATTACACATAGGCTTCATCAACAGCTGAAACATGGTTGTTTTCATTCAAAAGGTGTTGCTGGGAATCAGAAATTTTTTGCCACTCGATGCAATAATTGAACCTAAAATTGTAAACTACTGAATATTCACTTCGGGGGGAAAAATTCGGTTGCTTTGCGCCTCCTGTTAGCGCCCTAAGAGGGCACTAACGGGGTGCGAAGCAACTAGCGCCCGGGCACGGTGCCGCCAACGCCTCCCGCGAAATTCAGCGGGAGGTTAGCGGCGGTAACCGTTAGCGCCCTGCGGCGCTGCGCCAACGGCGATGACGTCATCGCCATGCGTAGTGCCCCACTCGCGCCCCGGCCGCGATCTTCGGTAGCGCCCCCTAAATTATCGCCGGACGCTATGTCTGACGGGGTCAGGGGGGCCTACCTGCGGCCGGGGCGGCGCTAATTAAAGGCGAGGTACCGGGCGGCCATTTTTGTTGCTGGCCGCCTGCCAGTACCTGCCCCCGGCTCTTTTGCCGGCACTCCGATCCCTGGTGGCCCAGCTGGGCCCCGGGTTGCGTGCGCAAGGCCCCTCCCCTTTAATAAGGGGAGGAAGGCCTGCAGTACCGTGGCGTGATATTCCCTCGCAGTGCCCCAAGAGGAAGGCGGGGCACTTCCAGTAGCGCCCCGCTCCCCTCTTGGGGCGCTACCGATGAATTTCGGCCGAGGGGGCGCTAAAAGTAGCACCCCGGCGAAGTTAGCGCCCCAAAGGGGGCGCGACTCCATTTTTCCCCCTTCATGTTTTTAATGTAAAAGATGTCTTAATTCTTAAAGGGAACAATTTTCAACATCCTTGTTTTCAAATTCCTCCATGGCCTCGCCCCTCCCTATCTCTGTAACCTCCTCCAGCCCCAAAACCCCCCCGAGATCTCTGCGCTCCTCCAATTCTGGCCTCTTGAGCATCCCTGATTTTAATCGCTCCACCATTGGCGGCCGTGCCTTCAGCTGCTGAGGCCCTAAGCTCTGGAATTCCCTCCCTAAACCTCTCCGCCTCTCTACCTCTCTTTCCTCCTTTAAGATGCTCCTTAAAACCTACCTCTTTGATCAAGCTTTTGGTCATCTGCCTTAATATCTCCTTATGTGGCTCGGTGTCAAATTTTGTTTGATAAGCGCTCCTGTGAAGCGCCTTGGGATGTTTTACTACGTTAAATGCGCTATATAAATACAAGCTGTTGTTGCTGTAGAAACTCAAATATAGTGCAGTTTGGGCGCAAGTGGCTTGACAGCTTCACCAAAACTGTTTAAGTCAACTGTCTTCAATGAACTTGAGGACATTGTTATAATAGCGCAGTTTTGTACCTGGCACATAAGGGCAACTGAACAACAAAGCAATTGACACAGTTCCATCACAAGGAGATGGATGCGAACAGCCCTGTTCTGGATGAAAGGTTAAGTGTTATTTTTTCTATTTTCTACTGTTTCTGCAAATTCATTTGTAAAAAGATTGTGTTCCTATTACTTGTCATATAATCATCTCCATGAAATGTGTGTGTCATTCAAGAAGATTGAATCAATGACAACAGGTAACAGGCAGTGTGTGCTGCTTGTCTAAGACTGATAGATTTTTGTTGGGTAAGGGTTTCAAGGGATATGAAGCAAAGGCCAGTAAATGTAATTGAGGTACAGATCAACCACAGTCTAACTGAATGGTGGAACAGGCTTGAGAAAGAAAGAAAGAGACTTGCATTTCTATAGCGCCTTTCACGACCACCGGACGTTTCAAAGCACTTTACAGCCAATAAAGTATTTTTGAAGTGGAGTCACTGTTGTAATGTGGGAAACGCGGCAGCCAATTTGCGCACAGCAAGCTCCCACAAACAGCAATGTGATAAATGACCAGATAATCTGTTTTTGTTATGTTGGTTGAGGGATAAATATTGGCCCCAGGACACCGGGGATAACTCCCCTGCTCTTCATCGAAATAGTGTCATGGAATCTTTTACGTCCACCTGAGAGAGCAGACAGGGCCTCAATCAACATCACTCCCTCAGTACTGCACTGGAGTGTCAACGTAGATTTTTGTACTCAAGTCTCTTGGAGTGGGATTTGAACCCACGCCCTATCTGACTCAGAGGCGAGAGTGCTACCCACTGAGCCACGGCTGACACTATCGCCTAAATACAACAACAACTTGCATTGATATCTGCGCTCCTCTAATTCTGCCCTCTTGAGCATCCCTGATTATAAATCGCTCAACCATTGGTGGCCGTGCCTTCTGTTGCCTAGGCCCTAAGCTCCGGAATTCCCTGCCTAAACCTCTCCGCCTCACGACCTCTCCTCCTTTAAGACGCTCCTTAAAACCTACCTCTTTGGCCAAGCTTTTGGTCACCTGCCCTAATATCTCCTTATGTGGCTCGGTGTCAAATTTTTTTGTCTTACAATACTCCTGTGCCGCGCCTTGGGACGTTTTACTATGTTAAAGGCGCTATATAAATACAAGTTGTTGTTGTTGATATAACCCCTCTAACGTGGGAACATCCCAATCCACTTCACAGGAGCCAATGATGGAGATATTAGGATGGGTAGTTCGTGACAGTTGTGATAAACCGATGCAGAGAAACCACTTGGCACATTCTACATGCTGGCTACATTCCGAACTTGTTGCACTTTTCCCTGCATCTGTTTCATTTCCTGTTAATAAGCATCATTAATGTGAACATTCCAAGGGCTTTGGAGCAGGTCTCACAGAGAGAATAGGGAGAGCACAGCTGCGTGACGGAGCTGCAGGCCGAGTCACACCTGCCCATAGAAAGTGCACACAATACATTTGACAGAAAAAAAAAATATGACCATGTGTGATTTTCTAACTGATCGAATTTGGCAGCGTTGAATATTTTTAAGGGAGAGGTGGTCCTGGGAAGGCAGTGGGAGAGAAGCACAGGTGAGCACTTGTGCTTCTCAAACCGAACACCGCCTGAGGGAAGTTGTACATAAACATGCAGGCTGCTTTACATCTCACCGGCGAGCCATTGTAAAATATAATTAAAGGTTAACTGTGCGGCAATTCATCCTTTAGGTAGATGCAAATTACACATGTTCTTTGAGAAACCTAGGTGAAAGAGCTACAGTCTACGGTGCAGGGCTCACCAAGGGTGAAAGGGGAGCGAGGATGAAGTAAATCAAGGAACATGGTTAGGTAAAGACAAACCTGGGTTATGTAAGCTTATAGATTGTAGGCAAAGGGAAGAATGAGGGAGTTTTGAGATGCTGGGAAAGAATGAGTCACAGTACCAGATGTTGCGAGGAGCCTGGACTTCAATACAGCAAGAACAATTACTTCTTGTGATGCACAGCGTGCTCTATCGGGAACGGTAGCATAGTGGTTATGTTATTGGACTAGTAATCCTAGAGGCCTGAACTAATGATCCAATAAGACTTGAGTTCAAATCCCACGATAGCAGCTGGGGAATTTAAATTCAGTTAATTAAAAAATCTGGAATAAAAGGCTAGGTTCAATAATGGTGACCATGAAACTACTGGATTGTTGTAAAAACCCATCTGGTTCACTAATGTCCTTTAGGGAAGGAAATCTACCGTCCTTACCCGGTCTGGCCTATATGTGACTCCAGATCCACAGCAATGTGGTTGACTCTTAACTGCCCCTCTGAAATGGCCCAGCGAGACACTCAGTTGTAACAAACCACTACAGAAAACAATAAGACCTTCGCCAGACGGACTGCAGCAGTTCAAGAAGGCGGCTCACCACCACCTTCTCGAGGGCAATTAGGGATGGGCAATAAATGCTGGCCTTGCTGGCGACGCCCACACCTTGTGAATGAATTAAAAAAATCTGAGAAAGTATGCTCGTGATACACTCCTAGGCCACAGCAATGCAGCCCTAGCACCAGAATAACACTTCCTCTGACATATTTGAACAAATGAAGCTCTTATTCCCATTTAAATTAAAAGGCATTCGACCTCAGTGGCATAAATGAAGTGCGTGCAAGTGTCTGGAGGTGCGGAACGTAGCCCCACAGGGTCATGTCGCTGCCCCAGGAAGGCAAAAGCACTGATGCGAACAAAGCTAAATGGCCGCCGCTTGGAAGCGGCTCGGCGAATCAGCCGGGCTCTCTGTCTGACAAACAAAACTGCTGTTAAAATCCCGGGGCTGCCTTTTTTTTCCTTTTATGATGGTGCCCACCTCTTTTTTTTTTGCTGAAACTACCAAATGGAGAAAGGTATACTCATGGTCGCTGTCCAGTTGAGCTTCTTTGCTTTCAATGTCTGAGATAAGGGTTTCCAATGCGAGGCATAGGCTCAGTGCCAATCCGTCCATTAATTACATTTTTCTCATTCCCCGTTGACAGTCACCAATTAGTCATTCAGTTATCCTCCTTGCTAATTACATGTGACAGAGGCTTTGTCATTCGTGCGGATTTTGTTCTCTACCATGTCATTTGTTCATCATTAGTTACTACTTTAAAAGCAAAGTTACTGCAGGGCTGGGCTTGCGACTGTGAAGTAACATTGACTAACATGCTTCGCATGCTCTCTATATTTGTGCAGTTGCAGCATCATAATGAAAAAAGTATGATTAAACGTTTTAAAAACTCTTTCACTCCGATTATCAAATTTGGAGGTGCAATGAGGTCATCTTTAGAGGTAATACAGCAGAGGATGTTTCTGCAAAGTAAATGTCAAGAGTTTGTGATGAAGCAGCTTTAAATGTACTTGGGTGAAAGTTATGCTTATAATACCATTTCCAAAATATTGAACCTGGCGACGATAGAACTAACCACAAAGACATCAATGTTCAAACCTTCAGGCAGCATCTGTGGAGAGAGAAACAAAGCTAACGTTTCAGGTCGATGACCTTTCGTCAGAACGTTAACTCTGTTTCTCCCTCCACAGATGCTGCCTGACCTGCTGAGCATTTCCAGCATTTTCTGTTTTTATTCCAGATTTCCAGCTTCCGCAGTATTTTGCTTTTGTATTAATGTTCAGATCTCGAAGGGCCAAAATTACACTTCTTCACGGAAACACAACTGAAACTGCTTACAAGCAACACTTGTTGAAAGCAACTCAAGAAAGTAAAAACAGAAATGCTTCAGAGGTTCTCATGCAGCTGTTGGTCTTTAGCGAACCCCGAATCGCCATCGCCGAGTCCCCCCACCATCAACAAACTGGGGGGTCACCATTGACCAGAAACTTAACTGGACCAGCCACATAAATACTGTGGCAACAAGAGCAGGTCAGAGGCTGGGTATTCTGCAGCGAGTGTCTCACCTCCTGACTCTCCAAAGCCTTTCCACCATCTACAAGGCACAAGTAAGGAGTGTGATGGAATACTCTCCACTTACCTGGATGAGTGCCGCTCCAACAACACTCAAGAAGCTCGACACCATCCAGGACAAAGCAGCCCGCTTGATCGGCACCCCATCCACCACCTTAAACATTCACTTTCCTCCACCACCGGCGCACCGTGGCTGCAGTGTGTACCATCTACAAGATGCACTGTAGCAACTCACCAAGGCTTCTTTGACAGCACCTCCCAAACCCGCGACCTCTTCCACCTAGAAGGACAAGGGCAGCAGACGCATGGGAACACCACCACCTCCAAGTTCCCCTCCAAGTCACACACCATCCTGACTTGGAAGTATATCGGCTGTTCTTTCATTTATAAATGCAAGTCTTTCTTTTCTTTCATTGTCGCTGGGTCAAAATCCTGGAACTGCCTCCCTAACAGCAGTGTGGGGGCACCTTCACCTCATGGACTGCAGCGGTTCAAGAAGGCGGCTCACCACCACCTTCTCAGGGGGCAATTAGGGGATGGGCAATAAATGCTGGCCTTGCCGGCGACGCCCACATCCCATGAATGAATTTTAAAAAAAGAATCGGAGAAGTTTCAGCCATGTCCGATCATTAAATTGACGGGTCTGGAAACCTTTCTCCAAAGCAGGATCAACGTGATCTCCAAAAAAGTGCATTTTCCATGAGAGTCATCTTGAAAAGAGCAGCAACGGATCAGCAGTGCCCAGCTGGTACTAAAGCTTCACAGCCTGGACATCTCCAGGTTGGTCTGACGCCAGTCTGGGGTGCTACCTTTGATAGAGATGGATGGAGCCCGCTCCAAAAAGTGAGCAGGTCACTCTTTTCACAAAACAAAACATATCACTGGAGCAGCTCGAGCCATGAGCAAAAATCCAAAGTGGCAGGTCTGCATGGGAGGGGGCGTACCTGAGCAACTGTAATAACAGGAGATACCATCTCAATTTTTTTTTAAATGACAGATTAAAGATCACGTTGTACCAAAAATACCCCTCACCTTTCCTACCTGTCCATTGATATTTCTGATTGACACAATACAGGGACTTGATGAAGATGAAGAACTGTAGTGCTGTTGAGTTGCATCTGTTCCGATATTCTGCTGCAACGCAAACTATTACCATATGGTACTCAGTGTTAACATTCACAATTCTCAGAGGTAATGTTGATGCAGCGTTCAAGCAGGAGTCTTGATATCGCGCCAAAGCAGAGCCGCAGGAGCAATCTCTGACCACCTTGGCTCCAATTGAGCGCTGACTTGGATGCTGCGTCAGGACTGCCTTCGAGAATCGCGAGTGTGGCAGCACTGGGAACTCATGAAGATACCTCAAATATTTGAGCTGAAAGCACATCTGGTGACAGAGTGAGGTTTACCCACTGCACCACTACATACTGCTGCTTATAGTCCCGTTAAAATAGCATGCAAGTAATCTCACTCGGACAACGCCATCTCTACGACCAACCTACTCACAGAGAATAATATCTATTGATTCCAACATTCAGAATTTATGATGTGTAAAACTGATCTAAACCAGACAATCTCGAACTTTTAACAGTTACAGGGATAAGTAATGACTGAAATGATGAAATATACCATGGTTCCTGTGCTGTTGAAGCTGAGAGGGGGAGCGGGGCGGGGCGGGGGGGGGGGGGGGTGATGTCACCTGTGGAGGGCAGCCCTCTAAGGTTGACTGCTGGAGATATGGGGATGTGTGGAGATTCTGACATTTTGCTTGATTGTCTTTCCCTTTAGAATAAGTCGGTGGAGTTGTGCCACGATAGGATAGGCTGTGGAGGGAAGGGGCTGTGGAGGGAGGGCCAAATGGAGTTCTCCTGTTGCCTGCTACCTTATATGTTCTTAAAGTTTGTTGCTTCAGGACTTCAGGTAGGAGGAGGTTAGGGGGTCCACTGAGGCCTCATTACTTTGATGTAATCACTTTAGCAGCCAGACTCCATAAATGCCCATGCACCTTACCGTTGAATTACAAAATCCCACGATACTGTCTGAGCCTTGCCCAGCTATGCCGATTAAATACCTTCAGAACAATTATCCCAATTTGATCTAAGGCCTGGTTTGGGTCTATTTTCTTGCTTGGTTTGTCATCTCTCAAGTCTCAATTACGGGGAGGATTATGATAAATTAAGAGAAACCACCTCCTGCATTTTTACTCTTTGCGCCATTTGGAGTATTCGCCACAGTAAGGATTCTCAACATAGTAAAAGTTAAATCGGACTTAGCACAGTTGCTTTGCATTAACCCACTGATTATTTGCAGATCTTAAACCTGTTTTTCATCCCCTTGCAACTACCATAAAGAACATTTCTTCAAATATAAACCTGAATATTACTCATCTGTTGAAATGGTGACAGAGTATAATCGATCTCAGCTTACTTCCTTGCGCTCAAATAATTGTCATGGAAATTTGGCCCATAGTTGTTAGGTGCACAAGGGGAAACACGAGGCTCTCCGCGCTACACTGTGGTGACTTGATGGCTCAGTCTGTACCAATGAGCAGAAATTTCCTCCAAATTAATATTGGGAAGATTGAAGCCATTGTCTTCGGTCCCCGCCACAAACTCCGTTCCCTAGCCACCGACACCATCCCTCTCCCTGGCATCTGTCTGAGGCTGAACCAGACTGTTCGCAACCCCGGTGTCATATCTGACTCCGCAATCCTGTACCTAACAAACTCATGTAACATGTTGTTATACCGATGATCATCATCACCCTGTACTACTGATACTCATAAGAACAAACATTTTTGGGAACAGGAAAAGCCAATTAGCCCAAGAAGCTTGTTCCAGCAAGGGGCCCCCATGTGCGTAAAGTTTTTAAAAATAAAACTTTGAAGTCTTCAGGCTGCTTGTACTCCTGCCTTAGAGAGTCCTTGTTCCTGACTCCGCCCCCAGCAACTTGCCAAGGCTTCTTCGGCAGCACCTCCCAAACCCGCGACCTCTTCCACCTAGAAGGACAAGGGCAGCAGGCGCATGGGAACACCACCACCTCCAAGCTCCCCTCCAAGTCACACATCCTGACTTGGAAGTATATCGCCGATCCTTCATCATCGCTGGGTCAAAATCCTGGAACTCCCTCCCTAACAGCACTGTGGGAGCACCTTCACCACACGGACTGCAGCGGTTCAAGAAGGCGGCTCACCACCACCTTCTCAAGGGCAATTAGGGATGGGCAATAATTGCTGGCCTTGCCAGCGACGCCCACATCCCATAAACGAATAAAAAAAATCATTTGACTGGCGAGGAGTTGACAGAGGCATTGCCAGAAAACTATGAAGACCCAGCAACCGGGGAGTTCCACTGATCTGCTGCCAAAGTTCTGGTGGGAGACTGGCAGAACCGCTGAGGAATTTCAGGGTCTGTGTTACCGGGTGGTGTTAAGGCTCTAACTTGAACAAGAACTAACTTGAAGTAAGAGCAGAAGAATTAGGACAGGAGTCGGCCATACGGCCCCTCGAGCCTGCTCCACCACACGGCCCCTCGAGCCTGCTCCACCA
The DNA here is from genome assembly GCA_030390025.1 of Squalus acanthias. Taxonomy (NCBI): domain Eukaryota; kingdom Metazoa; phylum Chordata; class Chondrichthyes; order Squaliformes; family Squalidae; genus Squalus; species Squalus acanthias. Next base: position 119,528,368 of record CM059434.1, read on the forward strand.
CACGGCCCCTCGAGCCTGCTCCACCACACGGCCCCTCGAGCCTGCTCCACCACACGGCCCCTCGAGCCTGCTCCGCCACACGGCCCCTCAAGCCTGCTCCACCACACGGCCCCTCGAGCCTGCTCCGCCACACGGCCCCTCGAGCCTGCTCCGCCATTCAATAAGATCATGGCTGATCTTCGACCTCAACTCCACTTTCCCGCACTATCCCCATATCCCTTGATTCCATCAGATGTCGAAATAAAAGCAGACTTGAGAGGTGTAAATATTTTGAAACTTGCAAAAATCTTCAGTATTCAAAGGATTAAAACAGCAAAACGAACAACTCAGACTAGAGTACCGATAGTAACTACAACAGAAGCTGATCATATCATGCTGTAAAACCCAACCAAACCTCTAAAGATCTGAAAGCCCAGCTTGTTACCTGCAGAACAGGTGGGTTCAAGTGCCTTGCATGTAGCACAAGCGGGGGCCTCAGGCAACATCATAAACTCCAGGAGTCCAGGTATTAGTTTTTTTTTAATTCGTTTATGGGATGTGGGCGTCGCTGGCAAGGCCAGCATTTATTGCCCTCGAAAAGGTGGTGATGAGCCGCCTTCTTGAACCGCTGCAGTCCGTGTGGTGAAGGTGCTCCCACAGTGCTGTTAGGGAGGGAGTTCCAGGATTTTGACCCAGCGACGATGAAGGATCGGCCGATATATTTCCAAGTCAGGATGGTGTGTGACTTGGAGGGGAACTTGGAGGTGGTGGTGTTCCCGTGCGCCTGCTGCCCTTGTCCTTCTAGGTGGAAGAGGTCGTGGGTTTGGGAGGTGCTGCCGAAGAAGCCTTGGCGAGTTGCTGCAGTGCATCTTGTAGATGGTACACACTGCAGCCACGGTACGCCGGTGGTGGAGGGAGTGAATGTTTAAGGTGGTGGGTGGGGTGCCAATCAAATGGGCTGCTTTGTCCTGGATGGTGTCGAGCTTCTTGAGTGTTGTTGGAGCTGCAACTCATCCAGACAAGTGGAGAGTATTCCATCACACTCCTTACTTGTCAGTTACATACTTTTCACAATCAAAAAAAATAGATTTAATGGTTTGATTTCTGGTAACGTGCATAGGCACCAGGTCCATCCAATCTCTTGTCGTCACAACGAAGAGGCCCAGCAACCAGCAAGGTCCTGACATACTGTGTGTCGAGGTTCTGGATCTCCTTCTTGGAGGCTTCCTCGACATATTCCTGGTGGTATGCCACCAACGGGTTGACGGACAATGTAAATTTGAGCCCCTTCTGAAACACTAACTATGCAATGGCCATAAATCACTCCCAATTATGCTTCACGTAATACAGAGTGAATGTATTATTTTGGCACATTTTACCCTCCACAGATGTGGTGCTCATCATCACCTGCAATTATTCACCATGACAGTGTTCTGAAGGTGGTTGTTATTATGACATGACAGGTGGAGGGGTACAACAGCATACTAAACTGTGCATACTACATACTGCGCAGTTTTGGTCTCCTGATCTAAGGAAGGATATACTTGCCTTAGAGGTGGTGCAACGAAGGTTCACTAGATTGATCCCTGGGATGAGAGGGTTGTCCTATGAGGAGAGATTGAGTAGATTGGGCCTATACTCTCTGGAGTTTAAAAGAATGAGAGGTGATCTCATTGAAACATATAAGATACTGAGGGGGATTGACAGGGTAGATTGTTGTTTCCCCTAGCTGGAGTGTCTAGAACTAGGGGGCATAGTCTCAGGATAAGGAGTCGGCCATTTAAGACTGAGATAAGGAGGAATTTCTTCACTCAGAGGGTTGTGAATCTTTGGAATTCTCTACCCCAGAGGGCTGTGGATGCTCAGTCGTTGGGTATATTCAAGGCTGAGATCGATAGATTTTTGGACTCTAGGGGAATCAATGATATGGGGATCGGGCGGGAAAGTGGAGTTGAAGTGGAAGATCAGCCATGATCTTATTGAATGACGGAGCAGGCTCGAGGGGCCGTGTGGCGGAGCAGGCTCGAGGGGCCGTGTGGTGGAGCAGGCTCGAGAGGCCGTATGGTGGAGCAGGCTCGAGAGGCCGTATGGTGGAGCAGGCTCGAGGGGCCGTATGGTGGAGCAGGCTCGAGAGGCCGTATGGTGGAGCAGGCTCGAAGGGCCGTATGGTGGAGCAGGCTCGAAGGGCCGTATGGTGGAGCAGGCTCGAGAGGCCGTATGGTGGAGCAGGCTCGAAGGGCCGTATGGTGGAGCAGGCTCGAGGGGCCGTATGGTGGAGCAGGCTCGAGAGGCCGTATGGTGGAGCAGGCTCGAGGGGCCGTGTGGCGGAGCAGGCTCGAGAGGCCGTATGGTGGAGCAGGCTCGAGAGGCCGTATGGTGGAGCAGGCTCGAGAGGCCGTATGGTGGAGCAGGCTCGAAGGGCCGTATGGTGGAGCAGGCTGGAGAGGCCGTATGGTGGAGCAGGCTCGAGAGGCCGTATGGTGGAGCAGGCTCGAAGGGCCGTATGGTGGAGCAGGCTCGAGGGGCCGTGTGGCGGAGCAGGCTCGAGGGGCCGCGTGGCGGAGCAGGCTCGAGGGGCCGCGTGGCGGAGCAGGCTCGAGGGGCCGTATGGCCGACTCCTGCTCCCAATTCTTATATTCTTAGAAACTTTGACCGCATGGCTTTCTGATGTGAAATGAAAGCTGAGGTGTTGTTACTCAATGCACGATCTCCGAGTTGTTAAATTGTCCTTTTATCGTTAGAAAAATACTGACCAAAAAACTGCAGCAGAATAATTTCAACAGAGCCGCAGCGATCTTTCGTGAACGGCGTATTTCGCCCAGGCACAGTGTCTCTTTGGGGACAACTATAAATGGGACTACAGCTGGTAATCGGAAAATAGTCTGAACTCCACCCACCTCGCAAATTCCTCGTAGATATCAAAAATCCTTTCAAAGCCTGTAATTACTGGAAGGTTTTTCGGAATTAGGCAATGACAGTTGTGTAAATAGCTAACGACAAGATATAATTTCTCTTGGGCAACACAGTGGTGCTCAGATCAGGGCAGGACAGGAAACCAATTAAAGATTCACTCAAGACAGTCGCAGCTCTGCTCGAGGCAGAATCTGCACTCCTGGGCTTGCTGGACAGCGAGGATTCGAAGCAAAGATGATGAAAGTTATGACGAGCGGCCTGGTGCGATTTTGTTTCGGTCAAGAATGGGGCTGAATTCGCGGGTCGGAGGCTTTCCCCGCGGGCGGATGCCTCCCACCAGCAAAAAAAATCTATGTACTTACCTGATGGTCCCGGAGGTTCGGAGACTCGCGCTCCTGGGCCTCTACGCGTAGGCCTGCGCAGAGGCCCACGTATCCCAGGGGCACAGGCGGTTCTCAAGCGCCCCCATGGATCACGTGGGCCGGCCCAGCCAATCAAAGAAGGGGGATCCCCATTCATACTTATGGAGATTCCGTTTGTCCGGAACTGTCATAAGCATGAATGGGGATGACATTAAAAATAGATTTAACATAACAAATAAATAAAAATGACATATTTAAAAATTATTAAAATACAATATAATTAAACATTTAAAACAAAAATTTATTTTTTGGAAAATGGTCTAAAAATAAACTTACCTTATTATACATGGCTTAAATGAATGAAAAAAATTATTTTCATGTTTTTTAAGACTCTTATGCTGGCAAAAGCAGGCCTTACGCTTGTTTTTACCGGGCATAAGAGTTTCACGGGCATTCAGCGGGCAGAAGTTGGGCAAATAGCGCAACTCTCCGCCCGCGGAGGCCCTTCTCCCGAGGATCCATACGATCTGTCAACAAGATTCTTGACAGATTGCAAGTTCCGGGTTTTAGCGCACGCCTAAACCCGGAACTTGCGCGGCCCCTACGGGCACGTGCGCACCTCGTACTCACCCGTAGGGGCCGCAAAGTACGGCCCAATATACATTTCTTGCTTTTCAAAGATAGATTTTGAAAGATGCAAATAAAAATCAGTGGCAGACAAAGATCAATGGTAACACCCAGTCTTTAAGGACATCTAGTCTGTGGTGTGTTATTTGTCTGTAAACATGTAAAATTGCTGTGTCTGATTCTGCGATCACTTCCTGTTTTTACAGAGACAGAGAAACAAAATAAAGATCAAATCATCCTTCCTAACAGCCAACTGCTGCCTTATAGGCAGAGGCCTGGAAGCAGCCTTTCCACCATCTACAAGGCACAAGTCAGGAGTGTGATGGAATACTCTCCACTTGCCTGGATGAGTGCAGCTCCAACAACACTCAAGAAGCTCGACACCATCCAGGACAAAGCAGCCCGCTTGATCGGCACCCCATCCACCACCATAAACATTCACTCCCTCCACCACCGGCGTACCGTGGCTGCAGTGTGTACCATCTACAAGATGCACTGCAGCAACTCGCCAAGGCTTCTTCGGCAGCACCTCCCAAACCCGCGACCTCTTCCACCTAGAAGGACAAGGGCAGCAGGCGCATGGGAACACCACCACCTCCAAGTTCCCCTCCAAGTCACACACCATCCTTACTTGGAAATATATCGGCCGTTCCTTCATCGTCGCTGGGTCAAAATCCTGGAACTCCCTCCCTAACAGCACTGTGGGAGCACCTTCACCACACGGACTGCAGCGGTTCAAGAAGGCGGCTCACCACCACCTTCTCAAGGGCAATTAGGGATGAGCAATAAATGCTGGCCTTGCCAATGATGCCAGATCCCATGAACGAATAAAAAGAAAATGCTCCCTGTAAGCTGCGCTTTGCTCTGCGCGACCTGTTTCTTTTAATGCGCGGTCCCTTTAAATTTCTGTGCATGCGGAATGTAAAATGTAAAAGCCGGTGAGCGGTCTGCGCGGGAACTTTCAGATGACTGCATGGGCGCGCAGCTTAGCGGGAACATTGCAACTAACTCCCAGCTGGGTAGGAATGTGATATGAGAGACCACCAAAGACAAAGGGGAGGAAATTAAACTGAAGCTTTTAAATTCACGTTTAAGGGCTTGGAGGCCCAAAAATCCTTGGGCTCACTGCTGGGATAGAGGCGGGAGGAAGAGGTCTGGTGAGCACATATGAGCTGGGCTCGGAAACACCAAACCTCTTCTCAGAATATGGAGTCTAGGGACGTTCCGAATGGGGCTAGGCTGTGCATAACGACCGCCTGTCCCAAACATGGCCCGTAAAGTAGGAGGAGGTAGGATGGAGGGGAGGACTTCACTATGCCAGAAGAGTTTTCTCAGCTCCTGCCTCTCTTCCACCCAATGATCTCGACACTGGGAACAACCTGATATACAGGCTACTACATGGGTGGAAGTGGGGCCCAGAGGGGTGTCTCCAGGCCAGGGGACATTGTCAGGAAGTCTCCCGAAATTCTGGTGGGCCATGTTTGGATCATAAGAACATAAGTATTAGGAGCAGGAGTAGGCCATACGGCCCTTTCGAGCCTGCTCCACCATTCAATAAGATCATGGCTGATCTTTGACCTTAACTCCACTTTCCATATCCCCAGAGTCCAAAAATCTATTGATCTCAGTCTTGAAAATACTCAACGACTGAGCATCCACAGCCCTCTGGGGTAGAGAATTCCAAAGATTCACAACCCTCTGAGTGAAGAAATTCCTCCTCCTCTCAGTCTTAAATGGCCTACCCCTTATCCTGAGACTATGCCCCCCTAGTTCTAGACTCTCCAGCCAGGGGATACAACCTCTCAGCATCTACCCTGTCAATCCCCCTCAGAATCTTATATGTTTGAATGAGATCACCTCTCATTCTTCTAAACTCCAGAGAGTATAGGCCCATTCTACACAATCTCTCCTCACAGGACAGCCCTCTCATCCCGGGATCGGCACTCCTATAAATGAGGCTGATTAGCTTGGTCGACTGTGCTGCTGGGGGAATGGTCTCCAGCGGCCCTCCCACCCTTCCCCCTAGAGCAGGCACTCAAGATACTCCCACAGTGGTGCAGCTGCCCGTTGAGGATCCGCTAATTAGTCAACCCCGGCCTGACCTCGGATACTCCAGTGGGGTCACGAGCACAGGTCAAAAGGCATCCGCTCCATCAGCACAAGTGTCGAGGATTTTGGGGGCTCTTTAGTAGTTTATTAGGGATCGGACAGTTTCTTCAGGGGCGCAAAGTGGGCTGGAAAGAGACCACATTGAACCTGTAACAAATTACTTAACAACATAGCTTTATAGTGCAAAGGTACAAAATTGCAGACTTCAAATAAATTCCACATTAAGTGTAAAAGGAACTGCAGCTTATAATTTGCCTGTTGGCAATGGTAATCTCACAAGTCTATCCCAACAATCTAAAAGAAAGACTTGCATTTCTACAGCGTCTTTCACGACCTCAGGATGTCCCAAAGCGCTTTACAGCCAATTAAGTGCTTTTTGAAGTGTGGTCACTGTTGCAATGTAGGAAACGCGGCAGCCAATTTGCGCACAGCAAGCTCCCACAAACAGCAATGTGATAATGACCAGATCATCTGTTTTAGTGATTTTAGTTGAGGGATAAATATTGGTCCCAGGACACATAGGTAAGAATACTTCACAGTCAAAGTGAACAGTACAAGAGGAAATAATATAACACAAAAGCTAAAACAGTGAAAGTAGAAGGAAGAGAGACTAGAAAATGAACAGGGGTGCTGGAATTACGCTGCGGGACAGGCATATATATTTAATTCCTCTCTCGGCTACTTTAGGTATTAATCCATTTATTCTAAACAGGCTAACGCTCCAGCAAAATCATGGAGGAAAGAATTTCAGTTGAATGCTTTTAGAGTGCTCGTATCCCAGGGCATAACATCAGTGTAAGGGGGAGTAAAAGGTAGAGGAGAAGTAGACGTTAAAAAATAAACAGTGAATTTTATACTAGTTGATCGCCAATGGCACTGCATGTGGGGAGTCAACATTAAGTGCAGTCTTCAGGTGAAACAGGGGTAAAGCCTGGGGATAATTGCACTATGGTGCAATGCGTTTATAAAGTCATGCATTCTGTGCTAATTTTAAAATAATACTTAATTTTATATAGTTATTTATAGTTAAATGGCAAAACATGGCAATTTGGGAAGCAGATTAGTAGAGCTGGTTGGAACGTCTCTGCAATGCAGGCGGAAGAGTATATGCAAGACTGAGATCGATAGATTTTTTGGATACTAAGGGAATCAAGGGATATGGGGATGGTGCGGGAAAGTGGAGATGAGGTCGAAGATCAGCCATGATCTTATTGAATGGCGGAACAGGTTCGAGGGGCCGAGTGGCCGACTCCTGCCTCTATTTCTTATGAGAGCTGGGAAGATGCAAAACGGAGAAGCTACAGCACTACCACTGGTAGAGGAGTGTAATTACAGCGTGATAAGTTTACATTAAAAATACGGAAATAGCAGTTCGCAATGGATAAAAGCTAAGAGTGCGTCCGCGTAGACATAAAGGCCTAGAAATTAGTCTGGGCCCAGACTTGCAGACATGCGACTAGCACGCGCCTGAACCAAGAGGCCCGAGGATTGCTGGAAATCGGCGCAGGCTACCTGCACTCATCCCGCCTCCACAGGCAGCTCGCCGACTAATTTCTCGATAGGGTCCTTCAACAGGAATGAGGTCACTCATTTACATAATTAAGGGGCCTAATGCCAGATTTAGGCATCCGTCCAGAACGCCCAAATTTAGCAGTGGGACCAACACCTGCACAGATTGGGGCCCAGACCGTCCCACTGCCTAACTGATATGCTTTGCGCCCATTTTATGCCCGAAAAACGAGCACAATGAATGCCAATGTCTGCCCGAACATTTTTAATACTTTGCTAGTCGATCTTCTGTGGCGTTTCACACGTGGAGTCGTGATCAAGTGTAGACTGGAGAATTACAGTGTGGCCAGTTTACATAGAGAGTTTCCATAGGAATTTATAACGGAAATTGTGCATGCAGGGTGTGCATGCAGATGTAAGATTTTTAATATGTTACATAAATATAGACATCATTTTTGAGCTGTATATTCTGATGACATTCATCGTACAAAAAAAACACTCCTCCTGACAACTGAACAGTATTTTTACTGGGACATTTGGGAATTTTTCAGTATCGTATGACGTAGGCTCAGCTATTAAGAATATTGAGTGGGCCAGTAAAGAGATGCCCATAATCTAAGGGTGAATACTGTAAGCACAAGAAAAGTGGGTCTCCATATCGGATGACCAAGATTCTGTTAAAACTTACTCTGCTTATGAAAGCTGCCACATCAGAAGCTGATCACAGTAGCACGTTAAGAAGTTAAAATAATTTAGTGTCATCTGGAAAAGCGATAGTCTGCCTTAGAACCACCAGTGACCAAGTGCAGCAAAAACCTCAGATTAGAACTTTGCATTAAGGCAATAATTAAAATAAGAACATAAGAATTAGGAGCAGGAGTAGGCCATTCGGCCCCTCGAGCCTGCTCCGCCATTCAATAAGATCATGGCTGATCTTCGACCTCAACTCCACTTTCCCGCCTGATCTCCATATCCCTTGATTCCCCTAGAGTCCAAAAATCTATCGATCTCAATGTTGAATATACTCAATGATTCGGCATCCACAGCCCTCTGGGGTAGAGAATTCCAAAGATTCACAACCCTTTGAGTGAAGAAATTTCTCCTCATCTCAGTCCTAAATAGCCTAACAGGTACAGAAAATAATCAGAAAGGTTAATGGAATGCTGGCCTTTATATCTAGAGGACTAGAGTACAAGGGGGCAGAAGTTATGCTGCAACTATACAAAACCCTGGTTAGACCACACCTGGAGCACTGTGAGCAGTTCTGGGCACCACACCTTAGGAAGGATATATTGGCCTTGGAGGGAGTACAGCATAGGTTTACCAGAATGATACCCGGACTCCGAGGGTTAAGTTACGAGGAGAGGTTACACAAATTAGGGTTGTATTCCCTAGAATTTAGAAGGTTAAGGGGTGATCTGATCGAAGTTTTCAGGATATTAAGGGGAGCAGATAGGGTAGATAGAGAGAAACTATTTCCGCTGGTTGGGGATTCTAGGACTAGGGAGCATAGTCTAAAAATTAGAGGCAGTCCTTTCAGGAGTGAAATTAGGAAATACTTCTACACACAAAGGGTGGTAGAAGTTTGGAACTCTCTTCCTCAAACAGCAATTGATGCTAGATCAATTGTTAATTTTTAATCGGAAATTGATAGCTTTCTGTTAACCAAAGTATTAAGGGATATGAGCCAAAGGCAGATATATTGAGTTAGGTCACAGATCAGCCATGCTCTCATTGAATGGCAGAACAGGCTCGAGGGGCTGAATGGCCTCCTCCTGTTCCTATTCTCCTATGCCCTATGTTCCTTATCCTGAGACTATGGCCCCTAGTTCTAGACTCCAGGGGAGTTCTCCCCGGTGTCCTGGGCCAATATTTATCCCTCAATCAACATAACAAAAAAACAAATTATCTGGTCATTATCACATTGCTGTTTGTGGGAGCTTGCTGTTCGCAGATTGGCTGCCGTGTTTCCCTCATTACAACAGTGACTACACTCCAAAAGTGCTTCATTGGCTGTAAAGCGCTTTGAGACGTCCGGTGGTCGTGAAAGGCGCTATATAAATGTAAGTCTTTCTTTCTTTTCTTTCTCCAGCCAGGGGAAACATCCTCTCAGCATCTACTCTGTCAATCCCCCTCAGAATCTTATATGTTTCAATGAGATCTCCTCTCATTCTTCTAAACGCCAGAGAATAATAGTTTGTTGATATCTAAAATAAAATGAAGCACTTACTTTGTCTCTGAAAATGCATGTTTAACGCTTCCAAACCAAATAGCAAAATACCTGTGTGAGCGGAAAGCTGCATTCAAGTGATGTAGCCCAGATATAAACTCAGATTTGGAACATTTCCTCTTGGCTTAAGCAAACATACCAGGCTTCCTCATGACGGCAAATTAAAAGAACAGCAAGAAATTCTCATGAAAGGAAAAACAATGACAAGGCTATGGGGGCAGAGCAGAGGAGTGGGATTGATTGGCTAGCTCTGCCAAAGAGCCGACACAGGCACGATGGGCCGAACGGCCTCCTGTGCTGCATTCTATGATTCTATGATTCTCATGTGTCACATGCAACAACAACTTGTATTTATGTAGCGCTTTTAACGTAGTGAAATGTCCCAAGACGCTTCACAGGAGCGATTATCAAACAGAATTTGACACCGAGCCACCTAAGGAGATATTAGGACAGGTGACCAAAAGCTTGGTCAAAGATGTAGGTTTTAAGGAGCGTCTTAAAGGAGGAGAAAGAGGTAGAGAGGCGGAGAGGTTTAGGGAGGGAATTCCAGAGCTTAGGGCCTCGGCAACAGAAGGCACGGCCGCCAATGGTGGAACGATTAAAATCGGGAAATGCGCAAAAGTCCAGAATTAGAGGAGCGCAGATTTCTCTGGGCAGGGGGTGGTGGGGGGCGTTGTGGGGCTGGAGGAGGTTACAGAGATACGGCGAAGTTATGGAGGGATTTGGAAACAAAGATGAGAATTTTAAAATCGAGCCAGAAAATACCTGACAAACTAGGGAGGTTAAAGTAGATAATAAACCTCTACCCAATGTCACTGAAGAAGCAGAATGATAAAATGGGAATGCAGTTGGTCTTGTGGTTGTTGGCAGACATGTTGAATATGGATGTCTTGTGACCTTTGTGTTGGAACAAGATCAAGTTTAGCAGCAAGGAACATTCTAGAAGCTGTCTTTTCTCCTTATGGGGTTGTTTGCGTATTAAAAATCAATATAAAATCAGTTAAAAGCTTTAGCATGCACAGAAATCACTTACCCACATAGCCTGGGGTGCCGCACGCTGTCGACATAACATCTCCCGTCCCTTCCATCTTGGACAAACCAAAATCGCTGATCATAATTTTGGATTCTTCAGCAGGGCTGAAGTACAAGAGGTTTTCTGGCTGAGTAAAGATTTGAGAAGAAAAAACACACAAGACTATTTTGATTTCCCTTCTTTTGAGGAGAGAGAAACATTTAATAATTGTAGTATTATGCAGAATTCCCCGTCTGGAGATGAACTGGCTGGGCAGAGCCCATGATACGGCAAGTAGCACACAGTCTGTGGAAGGAACAGATTTGAATTGTCTTTTCTTGTTCCTCGCTCTCCTATTTTCCCAGGAACAGGCAAATCCTGCCGCTGGGAAGCTCTATAGTGTTATTAATCTCAGCTTGCTGCCATCAGAGCATACTGATATAGAATCCTATTTTAAAACTAAGAGGACGGGAGCATTAGAGTTTATCGAAAAATACGTTTAGGGAATGAGTTCCACCATGTAAAAACATTAATCAACAAACAATTAATAATAACGCCTAGTTTTAACATATGTCTTCTTTCGGATACTGTATTCGCTGCTCACGGTGTGGTCTCCTCTACATTGAGGAGACCAAAGGCAGATTGGGTGACCGCTTTGCGGAACACTTCCGTTCAGTCTGCAAGCGTGACCCCGAGCTTCCGGTCGCCTGTCATTTTAATTCTCCACTCCACTCCCACTCTGACCTCGGCCCCTTACACTGTTCCAATGAAGCTCAACGTAAGCTCGAGGAACAGCACCTCATCTTTCGATTAGGCACTTTACAGCCTTCCGGACTCAACATAGAGTTCAACAATTTCAGATCATAACCTCGGCCCCCATTTTTTTGGAAGGCAGCAGTTGATGATTCTACCATTCCCGTTTACACCTCCTCTAGACCCATCTTTTGTTTCTTTACTTGTCCCATTACCCTCTCCGTTCACCTTTCTCCATCATTCCTTTTGTCATTTAATCTCTCCTGCCTTCCACCCTATCACAGACCTTCCCTTTTGTTCTTTCCTCCCCTCCCCCCTTTCCCTGCCTCTGTACTTGCTTAAAAACCTGCTACATCTCCAGCATTTTCCAGTTCTGACGAAGGGTCATCGAGCTGAAACGTTAACTCTGTTTCTCTCTCCACAGATGCTGCCTGACCTGCTGAGTATTTCCAGCATTTCCTGTTTTTATGTCTTCTTTCGGAGTTTCATTTAGAAAATCTGGTTTTAATGCTGAGTGCTGGAGCTATTATCAGAGGTGCTGGTTGAGTGCACTTACTGAATCTGACAGTGTGAAGAAAGTGAATTAAACATGCACAGTATAAGTAATATAATGATACTTAAGCACCCTTAAGTGGTAAATTGCCAGATCAATCGATAGCAACTGTGTTCAGACCAAGAAACGTTTCCGAGCCAGTTCCCCTGATGTGATCATTAGCACTCACTGTTATCAGAAAAACAGTCGAGAAATGTTTGGCTTAAGATGGGTACTGATGGTGAGACTCTCTGTTTTGCAGCTGCCACCCTTCTGTTCCATGAGTAGGAATTGACACCTTAGTAGCAATGTCTTGCTGCAGAATGTGCTGCAGGAGTCACCGTCTCACTACTAAAACAACTGTACACTTCCACCTCCGTAATATCACCCGTCTCCGCCCCTGCCTCAGCCCATCTGCTGCTGAAACCCTCATCCATGCCTTTGTTACCTCCAGACTCGACTATTCCAACGTTCTCCTGGCCGGCCTCCCACCCTCCCACCCTCCGTAAACTTCAGCTCATCCAAAACTCTGCTGCCCCGTGTCCTAACTCGCACCCAGTCCCGTTCACCCATCACCCCTGTGCTCGCTGACCTACATTGGCTCCCGGTCCGGCAAGGCCTCGATTTTAAAATTCTCATCCTTGTTTTAAAATCCCTCCATGGCCTCGCCCCTCCCTATCTCTGTAATCTCCTCCAGCCCCACAACCCTCCGAGATATCTGCGCTCCTCCAATTCTGTCCACTTTCCCCGATTTCCTTCATCACACCATTGGTGGCCGTGCCTTCAGCTGCATCGGCCCTAAGCTCTGGAATTCCCTCCCTAAACCTATCCGTCTCTCCTCCTTTAAGACACTCTCCTGCCCTAATATCTCTTTATGTGGTTTGGTGCCAAATTTTATTTGATAACGCTACTGTGAAGTGCCTTGCGACGTTTCACTACGTTAAGGGCGCTATATAAATACAAGTTGTTGTTGTTATTGTTATACATGTGTAGCTCAGGATTACCGATGGGTTACTCTATCAGATCCAGTGATCATTTTAAATACATAAGAGCATAAGAATTAGGAGCAGGAGTCGGCCATTAGGCCTTTCGAGCCTGCTCCACCATTCAATAAGATCATGGCTGATCTTCTACCTCATCTCCACTTTCCTGCACTATCCCCATATCCCTTGATTCCCTTAATATCCAAAAATCTGTCGATCTCTGTCTTGAATATACTCAACAACTGAGCCTCCACAGCCCTCTGGGGTAGAGAATTCCAAAGATTCACCACCCTCTGAGTGAAGAAATTCCTCCTCGTCTCAGTCCTAAATGGCCGACCCCCTTATTCTGAGACTGTGACCCCTGGTTCTTGGCTCTCCAGCCAGGGGAAACATCCTCCCTGCGTCTACCCTGTCAAGCCCTGTAAGAATTTTGTATGTTTCAATGAGATCACCTCTCATTCTAAGACATGGGCTTCGCAAGGATTGAGTGGATTGCTGGAAACTCGTCGTGTAAGGGAAACAATGCCCGGAGTTCTGGCAGCTCCCTGACCGCGGTGTAAGATTACAACATCTAGTTTCAAACAGGAGGATTATATTCATATTGAATCATAGCAAAAGACTGGTACTGCTGGACTGGTCAGCAAAGATCAGCAGAAACAAAGCAATTGCGTAATTTGATATATTTTGTTGGATCAATTTTAAATCTCCTACCTTGATACAATCGTTGCACGTTACCCAGTCTCTGCTTAATTTTGAAATTCATTTAGATGATCTGGTCCTTGGGTAATTTTAATTTACAAAAGACCTTTTGTAACAGTCATTAGGATAAAAGATCATATCATCTTAGCTGGACAAGTGTGCTGCATCAAGTTTCGACAGGGCATTATTCTTGACGTACAGAAATAACAAGAAGCAGCAGTGATGCTGATAATTGAAGATATGTTAGCAATATGATCCAGTGTGTCAGGATTATCACCATATTCAAAAAAAAGGGATTTAATCTCTTATATTGGAATTGAGTTGTGAAGTGACAGTCTCCATATGTTGGCTGCAACTGGTGCAGTAACATGGCTCTCAAGCAAAACTACCAGATCAAAACATTTCTTCAACAACTGAAAGTATAGATTGAGTAGATTGGGCCTATACTCTCTGGAGTTTAGAAGAATGAGAGGTGGCTCTCATTGAAACATATAAGGCTCTGAAGGGGTAGATGCTGAGAGGTTGTTTCCCCTGGCTGGAGAGTCTAGAACTAGGGGGTCACAGTCTCAGGTTAAGGGGTGGGCCATTTAAGACTGAGATGAGGAGAAATTTCTTCACTCAGAGGGTGGTGAATCTTTGGAATTCTCTACCCCAGAGGGCTGTGGATGCTGAATCGTTGAGTATATTCAAGGCTGAGATCGATAGATTTTTGGATTCTAGAGGAACCAAGGGATATGGGGATCGGGCGGGAAAGTGGAGTTGAGGTTGAAGATCAGCCATGATCTTATTGAATGGCGGAGCAGGCTCGAGGGGCCGTATGGCCGACTCCTGCTCCTAATTCTTATGTTCTTATACTCTCCTGTGGAAGTCAGGAGAAACCTCACTATGGGCAGCCCAAATTTACTGATTGACAAAAAGATTAGAATCAATCATTCATTGACAATATTGTTGTCCTTAAGAGGGTCAGAGGCAAGTTAGCAAGATGATTCTGACTGAATGTGTGTTTGTCTTAGTTTTTTGTGCATTAGTTTTAATGAATCAATAAACATATTTATCCGGCCCCCTCATGAGCATGGGGCTGGTGGACACAATCGGCAGGTCCCCTTCTAGCCTCAAGAGCACAAACCCCTGGTTTAGGGAGTTCCTGCCCTTGGCTCCGCCCTCTGGGCATCATTTGCCTTGTAAGGTGTGGATGGAGATTCTGCAGCCAGGAAGCTTCTAGAATTGGTAGAGACTCTGCACAACCAGGTCTCCACCAATTTTCTGGGACAGTCAGCGGGTCTCCCAGCAGAGATACAGTGGAAGACTGGCTAAACCCATGAAGAATTTCAGGGCCAATGTGCTTATGGATTCACATGAAAAAATAAAAAGCTAACTTTGGACTCATGGGGATTCAAGGGATATGGGGATCGTGCGGGAAAGTGGAGTTGAGGTAGAAGGTCAGCCATGATCTTATTGAATGGCGGAGCAGGCTCGAAGGGCCCTGTGGCCTATTCCTGTTCTTAATTCTTATATTCTAACTTATTGAGAATGCGATGAAGACTCCCATTTATTGGTTGCAGTTCTTGGTACATGGAAATTAGTCGGAAATGTTTAAATGACATGAACAGTAAACCTTCTTAAAAGAGCAGGTCAGGTTCTAACCTTTTGCTTACCACTATTCCGAGCAACTCAAGGGTTTGTATATCGATTACACAGACAAATCACAGGAGGATGTCAGGAACCTACCTTCAAGTCTCGGTGAACAATGCACATTTTATGTAGGTACTGCACAGCGTCCAGTACCTGCCGTATCAGAGTGCTGGCGTCCTTCTCGGTGTAAAACCCCTTCTCCACAATCCTGTCAAATAGCTCCCCTCCTGACACCCTAGGAAGCAGAAAAGGAGATGTATGGGGAATAGAATAGAAGAAAAAAAAACTTCTGTCCTTCATCTAAATGTAAACCATGCTTTTATTTTTTGGACGGGGAGGTGGTCAGTTGTGTGGATGAGACACACGGATACACGTCCTGCTTAAGAGGCTACAAACTAAACTGCTGAGAAATCCATATAAGTAGGATTTCCGCTTGCCTGCTACGGAGTGCACAGCTGTGGCTCAGTGGGTAGTGCCCTCCACCCCTCCCCCTCTTGGGTCAGAAGGTTGTGGGTGCAAAGTCCCACTCCAGAGACTTGAGTACAAAAATCTAGGTCTGACACTCCCAGGGCAGTGCTGAGGGAGTGCTGCACTGTCAGAGGTGCCGTCTTTCAGGTGAGACATTAAACCGAGGCCCTGTCTGCTCTCTCAGGTGGACGTAAAAGATCCCATGGCACTATTTTGAAGAAGAGCAGGGGAGTTCTCCCCGGTGTCCCGGTCAATATTTATCCCTCAATCAACATCACAAAAAACAGATTATCTGGTCATTATCATTATCTGGAGTGGTTATGATCTGGAATGCACTGCCTGAAAGGGTGGTGGAGGCAGATTCAATCGTGGCTTTCAAAAGGGAATTGGATAAGTACCTGAGGGAAAAAAATTTGCAGGGCTACGGGGAAAGGGCGGGGAGTGGGACTAGCTGAAGTGCTCTTGCAGAGAGCCGGCACGGGCTCGACGGGCCGAATGGCCTCCTTCTGTGCTGTAACCATCTATGATCACGTTGCTGTTTGTGGGAGCTTGCTGTGCGCAAATTGGCTGCTGCATTTCCTACATTACAACGGTGACTACACTTCAAAAAGTACTTCATTGGCTGTAATGCGCTTTGGGAACGTCCGGTGGTCATGAAAGGCGCTAAAGAAATGCAAGTCTGTCTTTCTTTCTTTTCTCTCTCCTCATAGGGAACACGCCGCTTCATACATTGCAGCTGCGCGTATTTTACAGGACAGTTAGCTTTTGGTCACAAAGCCCACGTTCTCCGCATTTGCCATTGAAAATCAGCATGAAGCTGCCCTGCTCAAACCTCTCGTGCGCTACTAAACTGGCCTATCAATCCTTGGTGCTCAGTATTAATACGTCGCCACTGAACAGCCTCCTGTGCCCCACTCTCCGATGCTTCCTGATTTGGTACTTGCTAGCTTATTGCGGTCGGGGGAGCAGAATAAGAATGGGATAGGGAGTGGGATTGTAGCTTGAGTTCTGATGCTATGCTGCTGCTGAAAATCCATTGAAAACCCTAACACCCACATAGCAACATATCATAAGACACTGAAATAGGAAAGTAAACTTCTTTTTTGAAAGATCAGACTTTTGGCATCCCAATATTCATTTCAGAAATGTCCAGAGAGCCGGCACGGACTCGACGGGCCGAATGGCCTCATTCTGTGCCGTTATGACTCTACGGCCTACTCAGACATTAGATAGGTGGTAACCTTAACGGTGCTGTACAAGCAGCCATGAGAGATTTAAACTGGTTCCCTTGCCCCCCGCCCCACCCAACAGCCACACTCAAATATTTGTTCTGTTGGGACAAGAGAGGAGGAGAATGCCTCAGCTTTTCTTATCACCTTCTTATACTGCCCTGGGTGAGAACAAGAACTCTCTTCCGGGGGCTGGAGGCTGCTTTCTACCTTTTCATGGTGCACATCATCAGTGCAATAGAAAGAAGAAAGAACTTGCATTTCTACAGCGCCTTTCACAATCCCAGAACGTCCAAAAGCGCTTTGCAGCCAATGAAGTACTTATGAATCGTAGTGACTGTGGTACGGTGGGGTGAGCCAATTTGCGCACAGCATTGTCCCACAAACAGCAATGAGATGAATAACAAAATGACCTGTTTTTTTTAAGTGCTGTTGATTGAGGGATAAATGTTTTCCAGGTCTGGGAAAGCTCTCCTGCTCTACTTCCCATGGGATCTTTCTACGTCCACCTGAGAGGACAGACATGGTCCCGGTTTAACGTCTCATCCGAAAGACGGCACCTCTGACAGTGCGGCGCTCCCTCAGCACTGCCCTGGAGTGTCAGCCTGGATAATGTGCTCAAGTCTCTGGAGTGGGACTTGAACCCGCGACTTTCTGACTCAGCAGGTAAAAAAGCCGAGCCTCAAATTCCTGAATTTATGCACCTACCTCCGTGCAGCACAATTTGCCATGAAATGATCCGATTTGTTTTTAACACATAGGAGGTTGCTTTCGTGATGGTGACAATTTAGTACAAATGTAAAACAATTCACAGCAACGTCTCACAGCACCAGGGACAGTAGCCGCAGCTAACGCAGGACATGCACTGAGCAACGCACCAGAGCTGAAAATACACGTCGATTTCATTCAGAAAGCAGGGCTGTTTCAAATCTGCATTTATTATTGGATAAAGTATCACAATTCACAATAAAGCTGGATACTGCAGTTCCCATTCATTGACGTTACCACAAAGACACTCGCGTGTGAAAGTGCTGGTTTTTGTTGTTTCGAGCGTAAAATGAGCACTTCTGTGGTCACTGCACGACGTGCACTGGAGAGAGTTAGATCGAGAGAATACAGGGAAAGCCCGAACGCAAAGTGCCCAAATTTAGGAAGTGTTTTTTGGCCAGATTGCTGCACTGGAAGCTGGTTCAGTGTCTTGATGAGGTTCAGGTCACCTGAAACGTTGACTCTGTTTCTCTCTCCACGGATGCTGCCTGACCTGCTGAGTGGTTCCAGCATTTTCTGTTGTTATTTCTTGGTAAGGTTGCTTGTCTTTAAGAACATAAAAAAAGAAAAGAAGCTTTCTTGGCCAAAATTAGATTAGTTGTCTTGAAAAAGAAAGAAAGAAAGAGTCAGATGAGGAAAGGCGGGAGGAGGCTCGAGTGGAGCATGGACTGGTTGGGCCGAATGGCCTGTTTCTGTGCCGTATATCCTCTGTAATTAACCCATCTTTCTCTTTCAGATGCTGACTAGCCTACTTTGCATTTCTAGCATTTTCTATTTTGTTTCAGATTTCCAGCATTTGCGGCCTTTATTTATTAGCTCCACTGTTTCTTTTAAAATCGGTTTACTCATTGTTGGACCTGGTACATAAAGCATGTCGGACCGGTTGCAATTTACTGGAAATTGCCAAAAAAACCATTGCTGGGAAACCAAATTCGCAAGTCTGACTCATTTTAAAGTCAGCAAACTGGGGAAGCCAACCCATTAGCGTTCCTCCTGAGTGACTCTCTGGGCACGATCCAGGCCTTTTAAAATGCTGAAAGGCATCAATAATGTGGATTTAAGCAGGTTACTTAAGTCAAGTGGCAGTCGTAGGACAAAAGGACGTAAATAGAAATCAGTTTGTATCAAGGGAGGCTGGAGATTAGAAGATTTCTTTTTCCCACAGAAGAGCAGCTATGTGAAGCAGACTCCCACTAAGATTGGTTAATGCCATGTCAATGAAGTCCTTCAAAAACCAGCTGCTCAGATGTCTGGTTACTGAAGGGGATTGAAGGCTGTAGAGGGTAAGAACACGCGAATACTGGGAGGACATTTTAACTCCGGTGTATCATGGGAATGCAACAGGCTCATTACTGTATTTTATGACATTAGATTCATTTCAAAGAGGGGTACGGTAGCATTGTGGTTATATTACTGGACTAGTAATCCATAGGCCCTGGACCTATGATCTAGTAGACATGAGTTCAAATCCCACCACAGCAGCTGGGGGGGAATTTAAATTTGGTTAATTAAATAAACCTGGAATAAAAAGCTAGTAAATGGTGACCATGTAACCACCGGATTGTCGTAAATAGTCCTTTAGGGAAGGAAATCTGCCATCTTTGCCCAGTCTGGCCTATATGTGACTCCAGACCCACAGCAATGTGGTTGACTCTTAACGGTCCTGTGAAATGGCCCAGCGAGTCACTCAGTTGTATAAGGCGGCTCACCACCACCTTCTCGAAGGCAATTAGGGATGGGCAATAAATGCTGGCCTTGCCGGCGACGCCCACATCCCGTGAATGAATTAACAAAAAAATCCAAAATAATGATTAGTACTCTGGAATTTTTGCCCAATTGCCTTTGGAGATTTCTTAGTCTTTGATGTTCTATCTGTGGGTGTTTGTCACGGTATCTCAATGGTATTTACCCCTAAACAAAGTTAATGGCCCAGAAATTGCAGTGTGAGGGTTCGTGCGAGGGTAAGCCCTTCCCGCGATGTCTCACTGCGCGTTGGCTTTTTCAGTCCCAGCTCGCTGGAACTTCATGTTCCAGCCATCAGCTGCGAGTGCATCGTGATCCCACAGTGCGGAGTTAGTTCGAGTGCACTGTGGGATCACGTGACTGAGTTACAGCCAATGGCAGCACACCAAGCTCTCATTCATAGAATTCACAGCGGCCATTGAACTGCTGTGAAAACTAGGAATACAACAAGCCCCCAAAAGAAGAGCTAAACCTCCATTAAATTAAAAAAAAACCCCATCACATAATTAAAATAAGTGTAATTAAATAAATTAACCTTTTTAAACAAAAAAATAAATTTTTGAAAAAATTTTAAATCTTTTAAAATGTTATAAAAATAAACTTACCTGTCTTTAAAGTCGCTACTAAAGATTTACCTGTAAAAAAAAATTCTAAATACTACTTAATTATGTACTTACCTGGTTAAAAGTGTCTCCTGCGCTTCCTTTTTTCTTTTCCAGATTCTTCAATACTTACCTGCGTGCGCAAGCGATGAAGTGCACTGCGTGCGCGCAGCCTGTAGCGCGCACGCGGTGCACTGAGGACCCGCCCCCTTTTCGAAAGATCAATTGCCGGTTTTCAGTGCATGCGCAGTGCATGCTGAAAACCGGCAATTGAAGTCTGGCTGCGTGAGTGTACACTGTGCGTACTCTCGCGCAGCCGGATCAATTTCTGGGCCAATAGCTGTTTTGATACATCCATTTAAAAGACCATCTTATTAACAGAAATATATCGTATTACATTATATTAACACTGGTCCATAAATATATTCGGACAATTATACTCACAGTTATACCTGAATTTTGATTTTTTAAAAATCTTCCCTTGCAAGAATCTCACAAAAAAGTTGTGTGTCATTTTGATACATTTCAGATCTCATTTTTGAAAAGTTTTCAAGTTGATGCGAAACGGTTTCAGATGCGCATCGACACAAAAAGCGCCGGTATAACGAGGGTGTCACATCTCGATCTGACAGCCGAGAGCAATAAGGTCAAACAGGGCGAGACCCCCTCCGACAGACCGAATCACATCGGTCTGAGCTTGCACCAGCTGCAGCCAAGTGTAAAAGTGTACTTTAACGGCGGCGCGATGCTTGGCTGGATTCTCCGGGGAAGTTAGTGCGGAGCCTTTTTAATGTTCGGGCAAGGTGGACACTTTTCATTCCTAGCATTAAACATAAGCGGCAGGAGGAGCAGAGCTTTGTGCTTGGTCCATTGTTGCTGCACCTTGGTGCCAGTCAGACTGAGACTAGCAGGTGATGTAACTGGGATCTGCCAACTGCGTATATCGCAAGCGACAAATGCCAGTCTCACATCAGTAGCTGCAGTGCAGCTGTTGCTGAGGTTTATGATTACAGAAGGAACCATAGACTAATACTACACAATAGAAAGACTTGCATCTCTATAGCACCTTTCACAACCACCGGACGCCCCAAACCAGTGGAATTGAAATAACAGCTAGCTGCTTATTGAAGATTATTCCTTGTCATGTGGAATTATATAGAGCAACAGTATGAGCTTCAAGCTGATCGTACATGACATTTTACAGTTCAAAGGGTAACTTTAGACCTTTCAGTGGGTTGCATTAGATAAAGTATTTTTTCTTCCTTTAATTAACTGAGAGAGCCATAAGCAATCTTGTAAAGTCCGCTCCTCCGCACCAAGTGCATTTTAATCCTAATGAGTCCTGGTTTGTGCACTGGAGGCAGGCCAACCCGGCAGGGAAGATGGACATTAAAGAAAATAAATTCACCCACTCCCTCTGACTAAGTGCAACGCCAACTCTTTAGTGTCTGCACTTGCCTTTCCTGGGGTCTTAATGCCGACAGTAGCTCTTAGAATAAGTGCCCCCTTCTCGGCCTCTTTGTCAGGTCTTCGTCACGAGCCCCTTCTCTCCCATTGTAAATGCAGCTTGACTCAGTTTGGCAGCACCCTTGCCACTGAGCCGGAGGGTTGTGGGTGCAAGCCGAGGGTTTGCCAACTCTGATTGGACGTGTTCCTGGAGGTGTCATCACATGACCTCCTGCCTCCCACCGCCCCGCCCCCACACTCCCGCCATTGGTCGCCCGACATGTCCGTCCTCGCGGTGCCCCACCTTCCTCTGCCAATTGGAAAGCGAATGGATTCTTCATTACCCGATTGAATGATTCTTCACTGTCAGTCCAACAGCCTTTATTCCCATGTCCCAGATTTTTTATAACTAATAAGAAAAAGTGTTCAAAGAAAATGTTTTAAAAACCCAAATTTTCTATGATTGTTCTCCCGGGTTTTTGCTGGCAGCAGTGTCCTGGCGATTAAACTTTCATTCCCGGAGACTCCCGGGCAATCCGATTCAAGCCCCACTCCAGGACTCGAGCAAACAATCTCGGCTGACACCTCAGTGCAGTACCGAGGGAGTGCTGCACTGTCAAAGGAGCTGTCGCTCAGATGAAGGCTGTATGCTCGTACAGGTGAGCATTAGAGACCCAGGGAGCCGGAGCATGATTTCCCAATATGTGATCCCGGCTGAGAAAGCTCCACCCCAGGAGCACACAGTGGGAAAATTTGCCCCTGTAGTCTTCACAAAGGTCTTGATCAGTGTTCTCTGTGGAGTCATACTGGGTAGCTTTGCACCTCCGGGGCGCAAAGCTCCTAGCGCCCGGTCGCAGCGCCGCTAACACCTCCCACGAAATTCAGCTCCTCTCGAGTGCCGGGCTGTTTTGCTGGCACCCTGTTCCCCGGTGGTCCAGCAGGGCCCCGGTGTGCGCAGTGCTAGGCCCCTCCGCTTTAATCAGGGGAGGGAGGCCTGCAATGACGCGGCGCTACGTGCCGACGCGTGTGGCACTGTTGCATGTAGCGCCGCGAAATTCACTGGTAGCGCCCCAAGAAGGAAGGGGGAACGCTTCCAGTAGCGCCCCGCCTCCTGCTTCCAGTAGTGCCCCAAAGGGGGCGTCACCGAATTTACCCCCCCCATAGAATCTTACAACACAGAAGGAGGCCATTCGGCCTGTCGCTCCTGTGCCGGCTCTTTGAAAGAGCAGTCGTGCTCAGTCCCACTTCCCCCCCCTAGCTTTCTTTATGTCAACAGCAAAATCAAACCTTCATTTCAGTCGCAGTCATGCAGCTTGACAATTTGTGGCAATAGGGCTGGGAATTTCCTCCAAGCTGCTCCCGCTCCCGCTGTGATAATTTCGCCGGAAATGTGCTGGAATCCCCCTTTACACGTGTAAACAGCTGGAGAAGTTACAGAGATGGAGCGCAACCACCTCTAAAAAGAAAGACTTGCATTTCTATAGTGCCTTTCACGACCTCAGGACGTCCCAAAGCACTTTACAGCCAATGAAGTACTTTTTGAAGTGGAGTCACTGTTGTAATGTAGGAAACGCGGCAGCCAATTTGCGCACAGCAAGCTTCCACAAACAGCAATGTGATAATGACCAGATAATCTGTTTTAGTGATGTTGGTTGAGGGATAAATATTGGCCCCAGGACACCGGGGAGAACTCCCCTGCTCTTCTTCGAAATAGTGGCCATGGGATCTTTTACATCCACCTGAGAGAGCAGGCAGGGCCTCGGTTTAACGTCTCATCCGAAAGACAGCACCTCTGACAGTGCAGCACTCCCTCAGCACTGCACTGGGAGTGTCAGCCTAGAAAATTCCCCATGTGTTCTTGTGCAGCCAATGTGAGCAGGGTTTCTAATGCAGCTCATTAGCGCAAACATGCACAAAAATAACCTTTACACCAACGGCATCTTAAAAAAACAGATTCGCATTCTGCGCGAGTACCAAGAGAGATTTGCTCCTTCTAACAGGGGAACGTATTATAGAAATTCTGCTGCGGTCACTGCCTGCACATTTCCAATGATAAATGCAGTAAAGCCAGATTATCGAGAAGGACAAGGGCAGCAGGCGCACGGGAACACCACCACCTCCAAGTTCCCCTCCGAGTCACACACCATCCTGACTTGGCAGTATATCGGCCGTTCCTTCATCGTCGCTGGGTCAAAATCCTGGAACTCCCTCCCTAACAGCACTGTGGGAGCACCTTCACCACACGGACTGCAGCGATTCAAGAAGGCGGCTCACCACCACCTTCTCAAGGGCAATTAGGGATGGGCAATAAATGCCGGCCTTGCCAGCGATGCCCAGATCCCATAAAACGAATTTTAAAAAAATGCACAAAACCAAACGTATCTTTAATGCCTCAAAAGCAAAATACTGCGGCTGAAGGGTCATCGAGCTGAAACGTTAACTCTGTTCCTCTCTCCACAGATGCTGCCTGACCTGCTGAGTGTGTCCGGCATTTGCTGATTTTATATCTTAACGGATGCGTGTACAGTACATGTACTTTAAACATACCGAAAAGCAAATCGTGCAATATATTTCACTTTCGGAACAAGATGTTACTTAAGTCCACAAAGGGTTAAAAGCGTACCTCCCATAATGACAACATTCCACATCTTCATAAACGATAATTAACTATTAACTCTTGTGGCCTTCGCTTCAGACCTTTGGAAACCCAGATGGATTATAAATGCGCTGAAGCTGATGAGTGCAGTTTACTTCACCGGCAAATTTTAATGAGTGTTTTTTTGAGATGGTTGCGCGTGTGCTGGCCTCTTAATTAAAGGCACACCTGTCTGCCAGTAAACAAATGAGGCAGGCAGATTTGTAAAACCAAAAAAGACGGCAGATACTGAGGGGGCTCGACAAGGTAGATGCAGAGAGGATGTTTCACCTCATGGGGGAATCTAGAACTCGGGGGCACAGTTTCAGAATAAAGGGTCGCCCTTTTAGAACTGAGATGAGGAGGAATTTCTTCTCTCAGAGGGTCGTAAATCTGTGGAATTCTCTGCCCCAGAGAGCCGTGGAGGCTGGGTCATTAAATACATTTAAGGTAGAGATAGACAGATTTTTGCAAGATAAGGGAGTGAAGGGTTATGGGGAGCGGGCAGGGAAGTGGCTTTGAGCCCAAGATCAGCCATGATCTTATTGAATGGCGGAGCAGGCTCGAGGGGCCAAGTGGCCTATTCCTGCTCCTATTTCTGATGTTCTTATGGAAGTGTGAAGCAATTCTTTTCAGAATAACTAAAGTGACTGAACTTTAGCCAAGGAGTTGCTGCTTGGCCCGTGGTTATTCTTGCCACCAGTTGCCATGTTGGTGACATTAGCAATAAATTAAACGTCTCGTTAAAGTCTTGTCATTATACCAGTACTGACCTTTACAATATCACAAGATATTTATGAATTAGGAAGGCCACTTAAGTCCATCTTAATCCATCTAATTCAAACCTTTAGCAAAACTTTGCATGGGTTTGTAACAAAAAAGTTTTTCCGCAACGAGTGGTTAGGATCTGGAATGCGCTGCCTGATAGGGTGCTGGATACAGATTCAATAGTAGCCTTCAAAAGGAATTGGATAAATACTTGAAGGAGAAAAAATTGCAGGGATATGGGGAAAGAGCAGGGGGAGTGGGACTAACTGGATTGCTCTTCGAAAGAGCCGGCGCAGACTCGATGGGTCGAATGGCCTCCTTCTGTGCTGTACTATTCTATGATTCAATGTCTAGAAGATCTGACCGACGCACTGAGCACTTTATAAACCCAGCTCGACACAGCGTGGAGTAGAGCATCAAGGACAAGTGGTGTGTGAGGTCACTTCCGAGGAGTATGGCTGGGACCGAGCGTGGTGTTACACTGTTACGTGCTACACAAATAATATCATAAAACCGTACGGTTTTCATTTGTTCAGGAAATAATAGCAGGTCAGGAAGTGCACTGAACCCTAACACTGTGTCAAACCGACAGAATAACTTTGCTGGAACAGCCTCTCCTGGAAAACCCATCTGTTGATAATTGAAGGATTCGTTGTTGTTTGATGAGAACAAATGTACGGAGACCTTACAAGGGTTATTGCAGCTGCCTGCTGCTTCCCTCAGGAATGATAACAGTGGTGGATTAAACTTTTATCTCTTCTCTTTTTCCCTTGTTTAACAGTTTGCCCAAGATCACCTGGCCTCTCATGTTTCAGTGTGTTGTCATTTACAAGTCTGAAACCTTTATTGCAATGCGCTGTGGAGGTCTTGGCTTCCTTTGTGCCTGGTAACTGCACACTAGACCACTGCAGACGTCCAAAGGCACTGTCACATTTCAGGATGTTTCGGATCACATTTCCACAAAAAAAAGCATTTGGAAAATTGGGAAAACGAGTCGCTTTTCAATCCGTCCTGGCCGGACTCCCATGCTCCACCCTCCGTAAACTTGAGGTCATCCAAAACTCTGGGACGTTTGGTGACTCTGGCACCTTGGGACGTTTTACTACATTAAAGGCGCCATATAAATGCAAGTTGTTGTTGTTGCTTGTCCATGTCCGAACTCGCACCGAGTCCCATTCACCCATCACTCCTGACCTACATTGGCTCCCGGTCCGGCAACGCCTCGATTTTAAAATTCTCATCCTCGTTTCCAAATTCCTCCCTGGCCTCACCCCCTCCCTATCTCTGTAATCTCCTCCAGTCCTACAAACCCCCAGAGATATCTCCAATTCTGGCCTCTTGAGCATCCCCGATTTTAATCGCTCCACCATTGGCGGCCGTGCCTTCAGCTGCCGAGGCCCTGATCTCTGGAATTCCCTCCCTAAACTTTCTCCGCCTCGCTACCTCTCTTTCCTCATTTAAGGCACTCCTTAAAACCTACCTCTTTGACCAAGCTTTTGGTCACCTGCCCTAATCTGGGGATAGTGCTGGGAAAGTGGAGTTGAGGTAGAAGATCAGCCATGATCTCAGTGAATGGTGGAGCAGGCTCGAGGGGCCGAATGGCCGACTCCTGCTCCTAATTCTTATGTTCTTATATCTCCTTATGTGGTTCGGTGTTAAATTTTGTTTGATAACGCTCCTGTGAAGCGTCTTGGGACGTTTTACTACATTAAAGGTGCTACAGAAATACAAGTTGTTGTTGTTATTAGTTTTTTTTAAAATCGAAATGTATTCACAGAAGTTTAAGAAAGAAAAGAACTGAGACTAAGTGAGTTGGATCATAACTGCACCTCAGTATGTTCACCTGCTGTGAAAGAAAGCAGCTGAAACAATTCATCTCCAGCCCTGTTTTACCAGGTACTTTCTCAGTCTGTCTTTGAAAAGAATAAGAGAGGCATGCGGGATCGTGTACAACAGACACAAATATTCAGAGCAGATAACAAGGGTGGACTGTAGATACCGTGCGGTGTGAATCTACACCAGCATGTAAGGGGGATGGGATTCACTTATTATGGGAGTGACTGGGGCCACTGAACCCAAGAGGGTGTCCTTAGCAGAGCCGGATTTGTAACAGGCGCAATTAGATTTTTGATGAAGAAAGCCCATTGAGCCATTTGATCACATTTGTTCAGAATATCTTTTTTGTTGTACCATCTTGCCATTAAAGTATAAATTACATACAATTTACAGCACAGACACAGGCCATTTGGCCCAATTGGTCTATGCTGGTGTTTAAGCGCCACATGAGCCTCCTCCCACCCCTCTTCAGCATAACCCTCTGTTCCCTTCTCCCTCATGTGTTTATCTAGCCTCCCCTTAAATGCATCTGTGCTATTCGCTTCAACCACTCCTTGTGGTAGCGAGTTCCACGTTCTAACCAGCTGTTCTTTAAATACATCAACTGTTCTAGCCTCAGCCATTGTTCCAGGAAACCTGTTCCACTATTTGATTCCATCTCTGTAAAGAATTACTTCCTGCCGTCTGTTCTAAACTTGAACTTAATAGATTTAACACTGTCTTTCTGCACTTGGCATAGCTGAAGGTACTGCTTCTAGGAGAGAACAATGGCAAGGAATATAATTACAGTGACAGCGAACCACAGCCTAAGTTGTTACTGTAGGAATAGCATCTTTTCTTATACTTGAAAGAGCTGGATGAAAGACGGAGGTGCATAGTGGAGGAGACCATCCTGATTGAAAAGACTAGGTAAATCAAAAACTGCTTGTTCGGTGACATTAAGAGCTTTAAAAGCTTCTATATTGTCGGAGGAAGATCGAAGGAGGCAAATAGTTCCATCGTCTTGAGATCCATGGAAGGAAACAATAACAACTTGTATTTATATAGCGCCTTTAACGTAGTAAAACGTCCCAAGACGCTTCACAGGAGCGATTATAGAACAAAATTTGACACCGAGCCACATAAGGAGATATTAGGACAGGTGACCAAAAGCTTGGTCAAAGAGGTAGGTTTTAAGGAGCGTCTTAAAGGAGGAAAGAGAGGTAGAGAGGCGGAGAGGTTTAGGAAGGGAATTCCAGAGCTTAGGGCCTCGGCAACAGAAGGCACGGCCACCAATGGTGGAGCGATTAAAATCAGGGATGCTCAAGAGGACAGAATTGGAGGAGCGCAGAGATCTCGGGGGGTTGTAGGGCTGGAGGGGATTACAGAGCTAGGGAGGGCGCGAGGCCATGGAGGGATTTGAAAACAAGGATGAGAATTTTAAAATCGAGGCGCTGCTTAACGGGGAGCCAAAGTAGGTCAGCGAGCACAGGGGTGATGGGTGAACGGGAAAGAGTTAGAACAGGACACAGCGCAATGAGTTGGATTACAACGCGATGCAGGGAAAGATCAACAGCATGTGGAGCGGTGACAAAACATTAAGAAACAGTCTGGTCCACTCTGGCCTGCCAGTATTAAAGCCTTCAAGCCCCCAGGACATTTATACAAGGATCCAGCTGTACAGGAACATTACAATACCATGTTTCTGCCAATAGAGTGCCTCACAGAGCCATGTAAACAGTAGAGCCTCCAACAGCATAAACAAGATTCATTTGTTCTTTCGGCCCCCTCTGCCTTTATATTATATTATATATATATAATTTGTATTTTTTAATATTTTGCAACTCTCTGCAATTTCTATTCCCAGTCACCATATGTATAATCCATCCTGAGAACCGAATACAGACAACTCTGTAGAATAAAAGGTGATGGCTCGTCATATCTCGTGTATAACTTTGTCCAATTACAAAAATAATTTTTGCTTATATTTCTAAAGGTTTTAGAAAATATTCTTAAAAATATATATATATATGTATTGTACATCTGACTCACCATTTCTGTAGCACAAAACTAAAAAACTTAAAGACAGACTCGCATTTCTACAGCATCTTTCACGACCACCGGACGTCCCAAAGCGCTTTACAGCCAATTAAGTACTTTTTGAAGTGTAGCCACTGTTGTAATGCAGGAAGCCAACTTGCGCACAGCAAGCTCCCACAAACAGCAACGTGATAATGACCAGGTAATCTGTTTTTTAGTAACTACTGTCGGAGTAGCACTGTCTGACAGCCTGAGGCAAATGCTCAATTTTCTCCTACCTCAATTTAAAATGGGCTCATCAATCTTTCACTGTCGCTGGCTAGGATGCCAGTCTCCATCGACGCCCTACACCCCTGGGCCTTCTAGCCCGAATCTTGCCGCAGGTAAAGGAGAAGCTCTCCTTCCTGGTGCCTGTTAAAAAAAAACTCCCACAGGCATTGTGGCTGTTGACCCAGTTCCACATGGGCACAGAACACCAGCACAGAGCAGTTAATATAAATTAAGTATGTGATCTGGCTCAGTTGGGGAGGGTGGAAGGACGAACGAGCCAGTGATTATGGGTCATGGCTAAAGATGCCTCGGACACACCATCATGTGACTTGCCCTAATCGCCACAATTATTTCTAATCCATTTTGTAAAGTCAACGTTTCACCCATTAATCTTTCCCTAGCGCAGACGTATGTGGCCATGGTTGGCTGTGTGATTCAAGGCAACATGTGCGTGTACTAATAACCCAGATACTGGTCACGGAACAGATGGTTCTTATAACCATCAAATGCTTAATTTAGTGCAGCAACGAGGAAAATAAACACTGTAACAATGGATGAAAAATCCCGTTTACTTACTGGCACGCAGGTCGCAACATTAACGGCGAGGGTAGCAGGCAGTGTTCCCTGTAATTTATTTGTGGGTGCGTGAGCCCTTTAACGGGCTGCGCGGCCCGTTCAATTTTTCGCGCATGCGCGGTTATTACCATTGTAAAGCCGGTGAGCGGCCTGCGCGGGACCTTCAGACCGCTGCGCGGCCGCGCGGCTTAACGGAAACGTTGGTAGCCGGTAGCTTCAGTCAAGGGTCCTGTTCTGTCGGGTTGATGACCTGTAATGTTCGATTGTTTTATTTTTGTGCTCACGTCTCTGGAGTGGGACTTGAACCCACAACCTTAAGGTGAGAGCGCTACCCACTGAGCCACAGCCGAGACCCCCCACCACCACACACACACACACACACACACACACACACAATATATTGATCTACTAAACAAATTTTCCTCCAGATTTCTGGGAGTGTGCGTTACAAAGTGGAATTAGAGGAGTTCATCGAATACTAGAACTACGTCTGTTTTCTCCCAGAACAGATCAAAGAGAGTTTATTGGGTTTTCTGCAGAAATGCAGCTGCAAGCAGCTTTCAAAGAGCTAATGAAGTTATTGGATATGCTGCCAGTGTAAGGGTTAAAACTGCAGTACTCTTTCCCAGTGTTGCGCTCCCGAATGTCAGATCCGCATACAAATATTACACGGACAGAGAGAGAACCACGGAACATAAAAGTACAAAGTTCGCAACGCGCTTTTATTTTTTAATGATTTTTCGAGCTGCCTGACAAGCTTTGGGGAGTGCATCATATTATTTATTAATATTCATTTCAAAACATAGGCTGCGCCTAAATAAGATTTTTTTTTCAATCGATGCGCAGCGAAGTTTGTTTTTTATATATTGGTCTCCACACATTATCCTGACTGATTTTAGTAATAGGCCCCGAGACCATTTGCAGGTCGCCTCCCCCTGAACTCGAGAGAGATCTGCTGCTCCATCTGACACCAGGGGAGAGAAATTGGTCCCTGTTGCACTCGTTTTTGGGTGAATAATTAGCGTTGGGGGAACTTATTTTCGGACACGATCCCTCACGCCCAATCTTCTCTGGTAGCTGCCAAAAAGCCAACGGCTTCGAGGCGTTCAGGGAGACTGCCTAAGATTGGCAGGCAAAACTGTAATGGAACAATGGGCTGCCTTTAAAGAGGAGATGGTTCGGGTACAGTCGAGGTACATTCCCACGAGAAGGAAATGTAGGGCAACCAAAGTCAGAGCTCCCTGGATGATGAAAGAGATAGAGAGTAAGATGAAGCAGAAAAAGAGGGCGTATGACAGATGTCAGGCTGAGAATACAAGTGAGAACCAGGCTGAATATAGAAAGTTCAGAGGGGAAGCAAAAAAGGAAATAAGAGGGGCAAAGAGAGAGTATGAGAATAGATTGGCAGCTAACATAAAAGGGAATCCAAAAGTCTTCTATAGGCATATAAATAGTAAACGGATAGTAAGAGGAGGGGTGGGGCCGATTAGGGACCAAAATGGAGACTTACGCATGGAGGCAGAGGGCATGGCTGAGGTACTAAATGGGTACTTTGCATCTGTCTTTACCAAGGAAGAAGATGCTGCCAAAGTCATAGTGAAAGAGGAGGTAGTTGAGATACTGGATGGGATAAAAATTGATAAGGAGGCGGTACTAGAAAGGCTGGCTGTACTTAAAGTAGATAAATCACCAGGACCAAATGGGATGCATCCTAGGATGCTGAGGGAAGTAAAGGTGGAAATTGCAGAGTTACTGGCCATAATCTTCCAATCCTCCTTAGATACGGGGCGGTGCCAGAGGACTGAAGAATTGCAAATGTTACACCCTTGTTCAAAAAAGGGTGTAAGGATAAACCCAGCAACTACAGGCCAGACAGTTTAACCTCGGTAGTGGGGAAGCTTTTAGAAATGATAATCCGGGACAAAATCAACAGTCACTTGGACAAGTGTGGATTAATTAAGGAAAGCATGCACGGATTTGTTAAAGGCAAATCGTGTTTAACTAACTTGATTGAGTTTTTTGATGAGGTAACAGAGAGGGTTGATGAGGGCAATGCGGTTGATGTGGTGTACAAGGACTTCCAAAAGGCATTTGATAAAGTGCGACATAATAGGCTTGCCAGCAAAGTTGAAGCCGATGGAATAAAAGGGACAGTGGCAGCATGGATATGAAATTGGCTAAGTGACAGGAAACAGAGAGTAGTGGTGAACGGTTGTTTTTCAGACTGGAGGAAGGTATACAATGGTGTTCCCCAGGGTTCGGTACTAGGACCACTGCTTTTCTTGATATATATTAATGACTTGGATGTGGGTGTACAGGGCACTATTTAAAAATTTGCAGATGACACAAAACTTGGAAGTATAGTAGCAGTGAGGAGGATAGTGATAGACTTCAAGAAGACATAGACAGGCTGGTGGAATGGGCGGACACGTGGCAGATGAAATTTAACGCAGAAAAGTGTGAAGTGATACATTTTGGTAGGAAGAACGAGGAGAGGCAATCTAAACTAAAGGGTACAATTTTAAAGGGGGTGCACGAACAGAGAGTCCGAGGGGTATGTGTGCACAAATCGTTGAAGGTGGCAGGGCAGGTTGAGAAAGCAGTTAAAAAAGCATATGGGATCCTGGGCTTCATAAATAGAGGCATAGAGTAACCTTAGAGAGGGTGCAGAAAAGATTTACAAGAATGGTTCCAGGGATGAAGGATTTCAGTTACGTGGATAGACTGGAGAAGCTGGGGCTGTTCTCCTTAGAGCAGAGAAGATTGAGAGGAGATTTGATAGAGGTGTTCAAAATCATGAGGGGTCTAGACAGAGTAGATAGAGAAAAACTGTTCCCATTGGCGGAAGGGTCGAGAACCAGAGGACACAGATTTAAGGTGATTGGCAGAAGAACCAAAGGCGACATGAGGAAAAACTTTTTTACGCAGCGAGTGGTTAGGATCTGGAATTCACTGCCTGAAAGGGTGGTGGAGACAGATTCAAAAGGGAATTGGATAAGTACCTGAAGGAAAAAAATTTGCAGTGCTACGGGGAAAGGGCGGGGGAGTGGGACTAGCTGAAGTGCTCTTACAGAGAGCCGGCACAGGCTCGACAGGCCGAATGGCCTCCTTCTGTGCTGTAACCATTCTATAATTCTATGAAACAGGCATTAGGCCCCTTGAATATGCTAATCAGGGTCCTCATGCCTGTTTTAGGATCCTGCTTCAAAGTTCGGCATAAAAGAACATAAGAAATAGGAGCAGGAGTAGGCCATACGGTCCCTCGAGTCTGCTCCGCCATTCAATAAGATCATGGCTGATCTTCTACCTCAATTGCCCTATTCCCATATCCCTTGATTCCCCTAGAGTCCAAAAATCTATCGATCTCTGTCTTGAATATACTCAACGATTCAGCACCCACAGCCCTTTGGGGCAGAGAATTCCAAAGATTCACAAATCTCTGAGTGAAGAAATTCCTCCTCATCTCAGTCCTAAATGGCCGACCCCTTATCCTGAGACTTTGCCCCCCAGTTCTAGACTCTCCAGCCAGGGGGAAACAGCCTCTCGGCATCTACCCTGCCAAGCCCTCTTGGGCGGAGGAAGCGCCACACATGCTCTGCTTTGTCAACCAGGGGTCATTAAGGGTCCACTGGAGGTCATCGTTGAAAACCTAAGCAACTTGTATTTATTCACATTGAAGTTTCTTCATGGCTCCACAACATGTTCTGAGTATATGCCAAACCCTTTTCACTGATCTACTGCAGGTTCAGAGACCTGCCCTATACCAGTCTGTACTATAACAGGCTCCTTGCACTGCTCTACTCCACTTACATTCCTACCCACTGTTCCTCCTTGTAAGACATCGGGGTAGCAACATGAAAACCTGCTCCTGTGTGTGCGTGCCGGGCGATGGTTAGTCGGTATCTCTGTTTCAACGAGAGCATTTTCAGTCTCCTGCTTTGAGACTGTATGTGCTGCCTGCATTTTAGCTGGCTACAGAAGGAGAGGCGGTAATCTAGCAACACTTCACAAGACCCACGGACAAATGGTTCTCTGCTGTGGCAACAAAGCAAGTTAGGCCAGATAAATTGCTAAATGCAGATGATGGTGAGAGAATCGCACATTGGCTGACGGCTACACTTTAATAACATAAAAGCCCCTAGACAGAGGAGAGAGGACAGAGAAAGAAGATAAGACTACTGTCAAAGACCCACTGAGCAATGCTGGTTTATTCACTGTATGAGATCCAAAAATATGAACATGACGGACAGGTAAAGACCCTCTGGTCCATCCAGCCCGTCCCACACAATTACGATACCTTGTGTGTCACAATATCTACACTCTCCACCCCACCCGAAACCATGTGATCTCCTGGGAGAGGCAAAAAAAACATTGGGGGAAAAATCTGGGAAATTCCTCTCCGACCCAACTAGGTGATCGAAACTAGCCCGGGAGATCACTCTGGCCCTGAGTTCCCTACCTTCTGTAAGAGGTGATCTCCGCCCCAGCCAGAAACAGGTCCAGCTCTGGCTTGAAGGAATTCAGCGAATCAGTGTCCACCGCACGAGACAGCAGCCTGTTCCAGAGGTCCACTATTCTCTGGGAGAAGAACCACCTCCTGACATCTAACCTGGATCTGGCCTTACACAACTTAAACTTGTCACCCCGGTCCTCCCCAACCTATTTAATTGAAACAAACTGTCAACTGGAACACAATCTATTCCCTTCATTATCTTGTAAACCTCAATCAGATCACCTCTAACTCTACACTTCTCTAAAGTGTACATTTCCAGTTCATTTAGCCTATCTTGATAACTAAGATGTTTAGACTGGGAATTAGTCTAGTGGCTCCACATCTGCACCCTTTCCAAAGCAAAGAACAGGAGTGATGCGTGATTAAATGTTTAGAACAAATTTGATTCTTTGGCAACAGTTTGTACCAATACAATGTGATAATTTATGTTCAAGTCAATGTAACTTCGAGGAGTTCTGTCATATGTCAGCTGTGGCTCAGTGGGTAGCACTATTGCCTCTGAGTCAGAAGGTTGTGGGTTCAAGTCCCACTCCAGAGACTTGAACACAAAAATCTAGGCTGACACTCCAACACAGTGCTGAGGGAATGCTGTACTGTCAGAGGTGCCGTCTTTCGGCTGAGATGTTAAACCGAGGCCCCGTCTGCTCTCTCAGGTGGATGTAAAAGATCCCACAGCACTATTTCGAAGAAGAGCAGGGGAGTCATCCCTGGTGTCCTGGCCAATATTTATCCCTCAACCAACATAACAAAAACAGATTATCTGGTCATTATCACATTGCTGTTTGTGGGAGCTTGCTGTGTGCAAATTGGCTGCTGCGTTTCCCACATTACAACAGTGACTCCACTTCAAAAAGTACTTTATTGGCTGTAAAGTGCTTTGAGATGTTTGGTGGTTGTGAAAGGTGCTATATAAATACAAGTCTTTCTTTCTTTCTTCGAGGCACTAGCTTGGAAGAGCACATGTGATTCCCCACATCGAGTCTCCATGTTGTCTAAAGAGCCACACAACAAATGCACTTCTTCACATGGAAGGGAAATAAGAGCAGGAATAGGCCACTTGGCCCCTCGAGCCATAGCTGATCTTGGGCTCAAAGCCACTTCCCCGCCCACTCCCCATAACCCTTCACTCCCTTATCTTGCAAAAATCTGTCTATCTCTACCTTAAATGTATTTAATGACCCAGCCTCCACGGCTCTCTGGGGCAGAGAATTCCACAGATTTACGACCCTCTGAGAGAAGAAATTCCTCCTCATCTCAGTTCTAAAAGGGCGACCCTTTATTCTAAAACTGTGCCCCCCGCGTTCTAGATTTCCCCACTAGGAGAAACATCCTCTCTGCATCTACTTTGTCGAGCCCCCTCAGTATCTTCTATATTTCAATAAGATCACCTCTCATTCTTCTAAATTCCAATGAGTATAGGCCCAACCTGCTCAACCTTTCCTCATAAGTCAACCCCCTCATCTCAGGAATCAACCGTGTGAATCGTCTCTGAACTGGCTCTAATGCAAGTATATCCTTCCTTAAATAAGGAGACCAAAACTGTACGCAGTGCTCCAGGTGTGGTCTCACCAATACCCTGTGTGGACAAGCCATCCGGGATCATTCTTCGAACTACCTACAGCTCAAAAAATGCAGGGAACCTATTTTCAAAGCTGCTACCGGGCAGTGCTACACATTCTGCATTGATGTGAAGTGCTTTCAGCCTCGCACTGACATAAAATATGTGGTTTAACTTTTAGCGCCTGGTAGCCTTACGTGAACCGCTGTCTAAAGAGGGGAGGGGGGAAAAAACCCAATATGAGCATTGGCAGGCAGGGGGTGATCATTTTGCAAAGAAAGCATAGTTTACCCTTCAGCCATGTTACCCAAAGCCAAGTGCAACATTGCACCAAGCTAGTCCAGTGTCAATATTATTTCTCCAGTGCCAAACTATTTCTTGTTTATGTGCTTTGAGCTGGAGTACAGTCTATCTGTACATTGACTATTTAAACTCAGGGTTTGTGACACAAGCATCCCGATGTAAATTCACTTGTATTTTAACCCTCAGTCGTTGGGGTAACAATTAAACAACAAATTAAACAAAAATGTAAATGTATTGTTTCCATTTAATGAGACAATCTTTTGTCCTGAAATAGCACGATGTGATTTAAGTAACGGGCACATTGACACATTCTTCGGAAATTTCTCTGTGCGCTATGATAACAAAGGCAATAAATGTGTCAAAGCTTTTGTTAAAATAGCAAACAAAGGAATTTTATAAAAAGACGTTATTTACTACTGTCACACCTTGCAATTTCGAGGTTTGTGAATTTTGGATTCTCCACAGTTTGAAAAATGCAGAATATATTAAGTTGAACAATGCTACAGGGGACGCACTATTACTTAACGCTTGTTATACCACACATTTTGCATCAATGCGAGCTAAATGCTGGGAAAGCGGTGTGACCTTGAGAAAGTATGACAAGATAATTATGGATGAGGAAAGCCATTCAGCCCGTCTAAAGTCACCCATCCAGAAAGATGCTAACATCATAGAATCACAGAAATTTACAGCACAGAAGGAGGCCATTCGGCCCATTGTGTCCGTGCCGGCCAAAAAAAGAGCTCTCCAGCCTAATCCCACTTTCCAGCTCTTGGTCCGTTTCCCTGTAGGTTACGGCACTTCAGGTGCATATCCAAGTACTTTTTAAATGTGATGAGGGTTTCTGTCTCTACCACCCTTTCAGGCAGTGAGTTCCAGACCCCCCACCACCCTCTGGGTGAAAAAAGTTCTCCTCAACTCCCCTCTAATCCTTCTACCAATTACTTTAAATCTATACCCCCTGGTTATTGACCTCTCTGCTAGGGGAAATAGGTCCTTCCTATTCACTCTATCTCGGCCCCTCATAATTTTATACACATCTATGGCAGTTCTCATACAATGGATGATAGATACCCTCTGTTTTTAAATTTCTGACTCCAGATCAGAAGGAACCAGTATAAAATTGATTGGGGGAAAAATTCAGCTGCTTGCGCCTCCCGTTAGCGCCTTAAGAGGGCGCTAATGGGGCGTAAAGCAGCTAACGCCCGGGCGCAGCGCCGCCCACGCCTCCCGAAAAATTTAGTGGGAGGTTAGTGGCGGCGGCAGCCGGTAGCGCCCTGTGGCGCTGCGCCGCCGGCGATGACGTCATCGCCGTGCGCAGCACCCCGCTCGCGCCCCGGCCGTGATCTTCAGTCGCGCCCCCTGATTTACCGCCAGACGCTATGACCGACGGGTTCAGGGAGGCGTACGTGCGGCCGGGGCGGCGATATTTAAAGCGGAGGTGGCAGGCGGCCATTTTTGTTGCTGGCCGCCTGCCAGCACCTGCCCCCGTGAAGCCCCCCCACCGTGAAGTGCCGGCTGCGCTCCAAGAGCCCGGCACTTCTCTTGAGTGCCGGGCTCTTTTGCCGGCACTCCCGATCCCTGGGGGCCCAGCTGGGCCCCGGTTCGCGCTGCGCAGGGTCCCTCCCCTTTAAGAAGGGGAGGAAGGCCTGCAATACCGCGGCGCGACGTGCCGCAGCGCGTGGCGCTGCGGCACGTAGCGCCAGGATATTCACTCGCAGCGCCCCAAGAGGGATGCGGGCTGCTTCCAGTTGCGCCCCGCTTCCCTCTTGGGGCGCAACCACTGAAGTTCCGGCGCGGGGCCGCTAATTTTTTCGGGGCGCTAAAAGTCGCGCCCCGGCGAGGTTAGCGCCCCAAATGGGGCGCGACTCAATTTTTACCCCATTGTCTTTCATTGTTTTTGCACTTTTCTTTTCTTTTGTTTGTTCCTAGGCGATACTGGCAGTATTTATTGCCCATCCTTAGTTACCTTGAGACCATTAAGAGTCAGCCACGAGGTGTGGGACTGTTTCACATATAGAATGGTATTAGAGTCACTGAAGCAGCAGACCGTTGCTGTGATGGGAGGGGAAGGATGCGTTAAGCCTTGGAAAGACTTCACACCTCGGTGCTTACCGATGAGATGTTTGTGTCCCTTTTCCTCGCCTGTTTGTTGAGGCAGCATCTTCGCACGGCATTATCCCATGAAAACTCGGGTGGATGATTGAAAAATTGGATGGCTGGAATGCAGATTTCTTAAGACAAAGGGGGAGAAATTCATTATAGCCCAGGAATGGGCGGTAACTTTTGAAAAGTTTGAGAAGTAGCGCCAGGCGCTAATGCTTGAGACTGCGCGCAAAATTCTGTCTCATTGCACAAAGAAAGGATTGGAGCGCTAAATCAAGCGCTAATGGCCAAGCTCAGTGGCGTTAAACTCGAAGCGCTGACCTATATCAGGTGCAGTCTAATCACAAGTCATCGTTGCCACAGGCTCTTTCCAGCTCTTAAAGGGGAGGTTCATTGATGCTGCAGAACCTCATTCTCATCACTGCTGACTGTGCAGCCATCTCAGCCAGCAGCAGCAGGTCAAGGAGAAGGAGTCGGATGACTCAAGCAGCTGTAATGATGACAGATCCTCGCCCCAGGGAGAGAGCCCGCAGATTCTGAGACCACGCATTGGAGGCGTTGGTGTTCGCAGTGGAAAGACGGAAGGTGGTGCTCTACCCGGCAAGTGGCAGGAGGCCCTCGCCGCAAGTCTTCCACACAATGTGGAGGGAGGTAGCGCAGCAGGTCTCAGGCAGCACTGTGGTCCCCAGGACCCACACACAGTGCAGGAAGAAATTTAACGACCTCACTCGGGTGGTCAGGGTGAGTCAATGCTTCAACAAATGCTACATACCACCATCTGAACCACAGTCTGCACCCATTGCCCAAAGCACCACACCCCCAGCACTCGCCCACCAACAATCTGTACCTACCAACACGCACACCCACATCTCACATCTTCCACACAATCACAGCTATTCAACTATGGCAGGCACATCACCCAAACACATTGCTCCACACTCACTCACACTTTCCTTTCTCTTGCAGGCCAAGGTGGCTCACAACAGGAGGGAGCAGGAGCGCACAGGCGGGGGACAAGCCGACACCCAACCACTGTCTGAGCTGGAGGAAAGAGTGCTGCAGATTATTGGGCGCCAGGTGGTGGGCGCCGTGGCCACTGGCGACGTTGACCCCCTTGAGGACAACAACGGTATGTTCATCCCTGCTCATTCTTCTCACATCCCACTTCCCCCTCACCCCACAAGCATTTCACACTTTCCAGCTAATCATGCTGCATACATGCATTTCTCCCTTCCTGCCCGCTTCCCCTCACCTTAACCTGACTCTTGTGCCTTTATGCTTTCAGATAATTAGCAAGCACCTGAGCAGCCTGTCCCTGAGGGCACAGTAGAGAGCTAGGCGGGAGAAGAGGAGGAGGAAGAAACACACCGCATCACTGCATGTCTCACCCGCAGGCACCAGCTCAGATCCTGGCACTACGCGTTCTTTAGAGGCTAGTATAGTAGCGGGATCTGCACAGGGTGAGGCACCGGGGATGAGCGGGCTGCAGCAAGGCCAGGGGGAAAAGGGAACTCGGGGGCCAATTCCCTAGAAGGCGAGTTCGCTCGTGAGTT
Organism: Squalus acanthias; assembly: GCA_030390025.1. Classification (NCBI taxonomy): domain Eukaryota; kingdom Metazoa; phylum Chordata; class Chondrichthyes; order Squaliformes; family Squalidae; genus Squalus; species Squalus acanthias. The sequence continues at coordinate 119,568,101 of CM059434.1, forward strand.
CTGCTGCTCAGGAATCAGATGAGGACTTCGATGGGGAAGCCTTTAGAAGAAGGGTAATGGGCATGCACACGGAGATGATAGGTGCAATGGCAAGGGTGCCCGAGAACCTCTCGGCAATGGTAAGGAGTGTGGAGGAGTCCGCCTCCAACATTGCACAAGGCTCTGCGCACACCATGGAGCCCATCATTTCCAGTCTGCAAAGGATGGTAGACTCCCAGAGAGACCGTGGCAACCCAGACCTGTGCCACATGCTGATGGGCGATCTGGCAGCTTCCATTGCAGCACAGGCGGAAGTGATGCAACGTCTTAGTGCTGTAATGCAGTCTATGCTTGGTGGCATTCAATCTCAGACTGCTCTCATGCAGTCTCAGCTTGATGCAACGCAAGCTCTGACTGCTGCCATCGTGGCTGGGTCGACCACCATCCACCAGGGCTTTCACGGTGTCGCAGCAGGCCAGCAATCTGTGCTCCAACAGATTGCTAGGGATGTTGAGGTGCTGCCCCGGGGGAGTGGCAGTGGGTGAGTGGAGCAGGAACCTGCTGTCCTCTCTCAGGATGACAGCATTCCTGCTCCCACCACTGGCACTCCACCATTGCCCTTGTCGCTGCCTGTCATTCAGCCCAGACAGCTGCCGCCCATGCTGAGGTGGTGCAGTCTACAGCCGGGCCTTCCAGGCCCAGAGCTGGTTGAGGGCGTCCTGCAAAGCCATCTGAAGTCTCCCGCACGAACACTCAGCAGCCTTCCACCAGCCCTGCTGCAGCCACTGGGTCAACACTTCGTAGGAGCACTAGAGTAGGCAAAGGCACAGTAACGCAAGGCACTAAAGGATTGCACAAGGGTGAATAGGTAATAATGTTGCTGTAAATATGTGTTCACTGATTATTGATAAATTTATTAATTCAGTTTGGATTCTTTTGTGGTGTCTCTCATTTCAGCTTTGCGCTGTGATATGGCCTGTGACAGGGATGGAATAATGGGGATGTGGTGAGCAACGGGGATCTGGGGTTTAATTTATTGGAACCACAGTCTGATGAGGCGGTTACGGACCGCCCTTCCAGAAGGCCGATTGAGTGGCTGCCTCCTCCCTCGCTCCTCTTCCTCCTGCCTCCTCGTCTTGCTCTTCCTCCTCGTCCTCCTTCTCCTCCTCTCCCTCTTCGTCCTCCTGAGGTGGTCCCGCAAACCCTGGTGGCAAGGGCTGAGCCCTCATGATGGCCAAGTTGTGGAGCATGCAGCAGACCACCACGAAATGGGACAACCGCTCAGCCAAGTACTGGAGGGCTCCTCCCGAGCGGTCAAGGCAGCGGAACCGTTGCTTAAGCAGCCCGATGGTCTGCTCGATGATGTTCCTGGTGGCAGCATGGCTCTCATTATATGGGTGCTTGGCAGGAGTGTTGGGGCTGCGGAGGGGAGTCATGAGCCAGGTGGAGAGCGGATAGTCCTTGTCTCCCAGCAGCCAGCCGCGAGCTTGACGTGGTGGCTGGAAGAGAGCTGGCACACCGGTTTGGCGCAGGATGAAGGCATTGTAGCTGCTGCCAGGATAGCGGGCATTCACATTGAGGATTCGCTGTCTGTGGTCGCACACCAACTGCACATTAAGTGAGTGGTAGCCTTTGCGGTTATGGAAGATCTCAGGATTGTTATGCGGTGCCCGCAAAGCCACGTGGGTGCAGTCAATGGTGCCCTGCACCATGGGGAATCCCGCTATCCTGGCAAAGCTACATGCACGCTCGTGCTACTTCTCTCTGGTGATGGGGAAGGAAATGTAGTCCCTTCTCCTGCTGTAGAGAGCCTCTGTGACCTCCCGGATGCAGCGATGGACGGCAAACTGCGAGATGTTAGCTATGTCTCCTGTTGCAGACTGGAAGGATCCACTGGTGAAGAAATTGAGGGCGACGGTGACCTTGACTGCCACTGAGAGAGCCGTGGTCGCCCTGATCTGAGGCTCGAGGTCTGGTTGCAGGAAAAAGAAAGAAGGACTTGCATTTATATAGCGCCTATTCACGACCACCAGACGTCTCAAAACGCTTTACAGCCAATGAAGTACTTCTGTTTTGAAGTGGAGTCACTGTTGTAGGAGGTGGCAGAGTTCTGTGACCACCTCCTTGGTGAAGCGGAGCCTTCTAATACACTGCTCCTTGCTTAATTGGAGTTAGGAGAAGTGCTCTTGGAATACCCTCCTGCTGAGAGCCCTCGTGGCCCTACTCCTTCCCCTGGCCACGTGTTCCAATCTTTCTCACTGCCTGCGCTCCCTCCGCAGTAGATCCTGGAGGGTGAGGTCGACTGCCAGCACAGCCCCCCTTAATGTAACCAAGTGAAACACTTTGATATGTTGTGAGTATAAATGTAACTAATTATTAGTAGCCACAACACTCCTGATACCAAACAACCATTAAATGACTGAATTAAACTGTAGCACAATGTCAAACTGACAAGGAAGCAGTGAAGCAGCACTAACATGACAGCTGCGACTCATTACTCATGATCCCTTTAAGTAGCACCCCTGGAGCCGGCATCCGCCTGCTTGACGCCTCCTCTCCCTGTCGCTGTCGGGGCAAGGCGCTAAGGCGGTGGGGGATGACAATTAATTTTGCAGACCAGGCGCCCAGTGAGCGTTGCACGGTTTAGGCATGTGTCACTAGATTTGCCTTGCCCCAGCGCTACGTCAACAGTGCCCCGTTAGTGCCTCCTAACTGGAGGCGCTAACCAACTGAAACTTTCCCCCAAAGTTTTTAAACCTTTATTTCGGTCGGTTGATTTCTCTTTCCCTTTCCTATTAGCTCCTTCTTTATTCACTATTTTAAATTATATTTCCTTGCGAATTTATTTATTGCAACTTTCTTATTTATTTTATGTGTAAAATACGAACCCACCTTTTTTTCGTCTGCCCTACAATCTGGAGCTGGTATCCACATTTCAAGTTCTTTTTTATTCGTTCCTGGGATGTGGCCATTATTGCCCATCCCTAGTTGCCCTTGAGAAGGTGGTGGTGGGCCGCCTTCTTGAACTGCTGCAGTCCGTGTGGTGAAGGTGCTCCCACAGTGCTGTTAGGGAGGGAGTTCCAGGATTTTGACCCAGCGACGATGAAGGAACGGCCGATATATTTCCAAGTCAGGATGGTGTGTGACTTGGAGGGGAACTTGGAGGTGGTGGTGTTCCCATGCGCCTGCTGCCGTTGTCCTTCTAGGTGGAAGAGGTCGCGGGTTTGGGAGGTGCTGCCGAAGAAGCCTTGGCGAGTTGCTGCAGTGCATCTTGTAGATGGTACACACTGCAGCCACGGTACGCCGGTGGTGGAGGGAGTGAATGTTTAAGATGGTGGATGGGGTACCAATCAAGCGGGCTGCTTTGTCCTGGATGGTGTCGAGCTTCTTGAGTATTGTCGGAGCTGCTCTCATCCAGGCAAGTGGAGAGTATTCCTTCACACTCCTGACCTGTGCCTTGTAGATGGTGGAAAGGCTTTGAGGAGTCAGGAGGTGACACTCGCCGCAGAATACCCAGCCTCCAGGATGTTGATGGCGGGGGTTTTCGTGATGGTAGTGCCGTTGAATGTCAAGGGACGGTGGTTAGACTCTCTCTTGTTGGAGATAGTCATTGCCTGGCACTTGTGTGGCACAAATGTTACCTGCCACTTATCAGCCCAAGCCTGAATGTCGTCCAGGTCTTGCTGCATGTGGGCATAGACTGCTTCATTATCTGAAGAGTTGTGAATGGAACTGAACACTGTGCAACCATCAGCGAGCATCTCCACTTCTGATCTTATGATGGAGGGAAGGTCATTGATGAAGCAGCTGAAGATGGTTGGGCCTAGGACACTGCCCTGAGGAACTCCTGCAGCTCTGTCCTGGGGTTGAGATGTTTGACCTCCAACAGCCATAACCATCTTCCTTTGTGCTAGGTATGACTCCAGTTTTTGCAAGTTACTTGCAAAATACTGTGAATGACTGGCTGCAAACTAGTTCCAAAGATTAATTATCCTCCCAAAAAGAAGACAGAACAGTAAACTGGACTTGGTTATGTCATTAAAACAACGGCGTCAACTGAGATGCATTTTTCAGGCTTCACAGCTACCCAAGGGCTAATCTTTTAGCATTAGAACCATCCGTCACTGTCCATACTCACGCCCACTGCTCGCACAAGAATGGATCCAAAATTGAGTAAAAGTTCCATGTCAGATTAGAAGTATATATCATCAAAAATAATAGATCTCATGAGCCCTTTGAAGGCTGCAATCCAATTTTGCTGTTCAGATGATGGTGAGAAAACAATTTGCAGTATGTCATCCAAACTCCATAATTATACGAGTGCCTTTTAAAATCCCTCAGCATCCATTTGTCTCCATGCAAATGTCCAGTACAGCTGAAAAGCGCTCCGCTCAATGCACGTACATTCCTCGGATTCACAAACGAAATGTACTTGGATGATATTTGTTTGCACCTCCGACAACAAGTGTGAGGAGAATCATTGAAAGTTACAGCGTGGAAGGAGGCCATTTCGGCCCATCGTGTCCGCGCCGGCCAACAAAGAGCTATTCAGCCTAATCCCACTTCCCAGCTCTTGGTCCGTAGCCCTGCAAGTTAGAGCATCCCAAGTGCACTTCCAAGTACTTTTTAATTGTGGTTAGGGTTCCTGCCTCTACCACCCTTTCAGGCAGTGAGTTCCAGACCCCCACAACCCTCTGGGTGAAGAAATCTCCCCTCAAATCCCCTCTAAACCTTCCACCAATTACTTTAAATCTGTGCCCCCTGGTTTTTGACCCCTCTGCTAAGGGAAATAGGTCCTTTCTATCCACTTTATCTATGCCCCTCATAATTTTATATACTTCAATAAGGTCTCCCCTCAGCCTCCTCTGTTCCAAGGAAAACAGACCCAGCCTATCCAGTCTTTCCTCATAGCTAAGATTCTCTACTCCCGGCAACATCCTTGTAAATCTCCTCTGTACCCTCTCTAGTGCAATCACATCTTTCCTGTAATGTGGTGACCAGAACTGACACGGTTAACCACTCCATCCTTCTCCAGCGCCTCTCCACCGTCGTCCAGCTGGGTGGGACTGCACTCGCCTGGTTCCATTCTTATCTATCTAATTGTAGCCAGAGAATCACCTGCAATGGCTTCTCTTCCCGCTCCCGCATCGTTACCTCTGGTGTCCCCCAAGGATCTATCCTTGGCCCCCTCCTATTTCTCATCTACATGCTGCCCCTTGGTGACATCATCTGAAAACACAGCGTCAGTTTCCACATGTACGCTGACGACACCCAGCTCTACCTCACTACCACTTCTCTCGACCCCTCCACGGTCTCTAAGTTGTCAGACTGCTTGTCCGACATCCAGTTCTGGATGAGCAGAAATTTTCTCCAATTAAATATTTGGAAGACCAAAGCCATTGTTTTCAGTCCCCACCACAAACTCCGTTCCCTAGCCACTGACTCCATCCCTCTCTCTAACATCTGTCTGAGGCTGAACCACACTGTTCACAACCTTGGTGTCATATTTGACCCTGAAATGAGCTTCCGACCACATATCCGCAGCATAACTAAGAATGCCTATTTCCACCTACGTAACATCGCCCGTCTCCGCCCTTGCCTCAGCTCATCCGCTGCTGAAATCCTCATCTATGCCTTTGTTACCTCTAGATTTGACTATTCCAGTGCACTCCTGGCTGGCCTCCCAAATTCTACCCTACGTAAACTTGAGGTGATCCAAAACTCGGCTGCCCGTGTCCTAACTTGCACCAAGTCTCGTTCACCCATCACCCCTGTGCTCGCTGACCTACATTGGCTCCTGGTTAAGCAACGCCTCGATTTCAAAATTCTCATCCTTGTTTTCAAATCCCTCCATGGCCTCGCCCCTCCCTATCTCTGTAATCTCCTTCAGCCCCACACCCCCCGAGATATCTGCGCTCCTCTAATTCTGCCCTCTTGAGCATCCCTGATTATAATCGCTCAACCATTGGCGGCCGTGCCTTCTGTTGCCTCGGCCCTAAGCTCTGGAATTCCCTGCCTAAACCTCTCTGCCTCGCTACCTCTCTTCCCCCCTTTAAGATGCTCCTTAAAACCTACCTCTTTGACCAAGCTTTTGGTCACCTGCCCTAATTTCTCCTTAAGTGGCTCGCTGTCAAATTTTATGTCTTTTAATACTCCTGTGAAGCGCCTTGGGACGTTTTACTACGTTAAACGCGCTATATAAGTACAAGTTGTTGTTGTTATTTATTAATATTCAATCAGAAGAAGGAAGATCTGCAGAGCTGGTCTGTCACTCACTCCAGCTCTCCCGAGCCCGTGACGCACGAACAGACCATTATTGGGTATCAAGGGGCCACGAATAACCGGGTCTCACATCACCATGTCTGAAAGTTCTTGCTCCAAGAGTTGAAGATCAATTTGATTCTATGAAGTAAGAGGTCTAAAGCCTGGAGTGGGTGAAATCTTTGTCTTCTCTACTTCTACTAAATATATCAATGTGCAATTGTGCTGTGCAATATTAGCATCCAAACACTGTGGGCTGGATTTTACCGGGACCCAGTCGCGCGGTGCGGGGGGGACCCAGGAGACGGCGGGAAACCCGGGAAGTTTTAACTCCACAGCGAGTGGGAGACCTGAAGGGCGGGTTCTCCGCCCGGAGGTCAGCCTGGTTGACAGGCTGGCTTGCAGTCGGGCGGGGAACGCGGACCAGGAGGCCACAGGACAAGGTCAGTGCTGGGCCCAGGATGGGAGGGGGCGGGCGGGGTCCGATGCCTGACCCCGGGGTTGAGTCGCGATCCCGGGCAGGGGAGGGGGGCCGATCCCCTGGAGGGTGTTCTAGGCCCGGGGGTGGGGGTCCGATCTGGGGCGGGGGGGGGAACGTCCGACCCTGGCCCCGGAAGGGGCAGGTTGATGGTGGTGGGGGAGCGTGGGGGCCCAGGAGCAGGAAGCACTCCTGCTCCTCCCGGCCCACAAGGATTGCTCCCCGAGGCTGAGGCCGCCTCGTTGCAGCCATCGGGAATCCCGAGCCCCGGGAACCCCGGCCTCCTGCAGCAAAACCTGCAAAGCAGGTTAAAGTAGAGGCTTCAGGCCTCATTATAATATGCAAATTGCCAACCCGCCTCCTGATAGCCCGCCCCCCTGTCCCTGCTGAGTGAAAGGTGAAAGTGGGCGGGTTGGGGTTGGAGTTCACATTTTTTTAACTTTCACTTCCCCCCACGCCTCCAACCCACCCGCTCTCACTGCTGAAAATTCCCGCCTTTAATGTATTCATATGAAATTCCTTTGTCGATTATTTCAAGGAACGTGTAGACCGATGTTCCCGTTCATTTTTTTTTGGGTGCGCGGCCGATTCAAATTCCCGCACAGGCGCAGTTTTTCCCACTGTATAGCCGGCAAGCGGCCTGCGCGGGACCTCCAGACCGCAGCACGGGAACATCGGTGTAGACCCATCTATTTCACCCTATCTGATGTTAGTCAATCTCTGGTGCCATTGGCTGGTATTCCCTCGAGTTTGGACGGTTGAGGAGTGATCTATTTAAGTTGTTTGAAATAATAAAGGGTAAACACTTCTGCACACAAAGAACATAATATAGAGTACATACAGAGAAACTATCCCCTCTGATTACAGAGACTATTTCTCCCTCCAAAAGGCTGTGGATACTGAAACAATTGAAATTTTCAAGACTGAGATTGATAAATGTTTGTCAGATGAGGGTATCAAGCAATCTTTCCTATAAGCAGCGCGGCCAGGCAGCGCTCTCGAGCTCCTGCGCAGCCAGCTCACCGGCTTTTAAATGGGAAAAAAAACGCGGCACGGGCGTACTTTGAATGGTCCGCGCGGCCCAAAACAGAATTAAAGGGAACATTGGTATCAAGGGATATGGAGAAAAAGCAGGTAAATGGAGTTGAGGTACGGATCAGCCATGATCTAACAGAATGGTGGAACAGGCTCGAGGGGCTGAATGGCCTCCTCCTGTTTCTATATGTTCCTATTCCTTAGGTAGTCTGGGACCTGGAGTTTCTGATGTTTATCAAAGCGCCCTTGCGGCTTAAAAATGACAGTGGGTCACCGATCCTTATAATGTAGCAAATGTACTGAAACAACACATCACATGACTAACATAAGGTAAAAATATTGTACAGCTCACCAATACTGAGAGATAGAGCCTCACAGGGGAACGGATAGGGTAGATAGAGAGAAACTTTTTCCCCTGGTTGGGGATTCTAGGACTAAGGGCCATGGTCTAAAAATTAGACTGGGGTGGACAAAATTGAGAGGTCGCACAACACCAGGTTATAGTCCAACAGTTTTATTTGAAATCACAAGCTTTCGGAACTATCGATCGCCCCTTCCTCAGGTGAAGCTCACCTGAGGAAGGGGCGGTCGATAGCTCCGAACGCTTGTGATTTCAAATAAAACTGTTGGACTATAACCTGGTGTTGTGTGACCTCTAAAAATTAGAGCCAGACCTTTCAGGAGTGAAATTCGGAAACATTTCTACACACAAAGAACAAAAACATAAGAAATTCGGCCCCTTGAGCCTACTCCACCATTCAATAAGATCATGGCTGATCTTCTACCTCAACTCCACTTTCCTGCACTATCCCCATATCCCTTGATTCCCTTAATATCGAATAATCTATCGATCTCTGTCTTGAATATACTCAACGACTGAGCCTCCACAGCCCTCTGGGGTAGAGAATTCCAAAGATTCACCACCCTCTGAGTGAAGAAATTTCTCCTCATCTCAGTCCTAAATAGACTCCCCAGCCAGGGAAAAACATCCTCCCTGCATCCACCCTGTCAAGCCCTGTAAGAATGTTTCAAAGGGTGGTAGAAGTTTGGAACTCTCTTCCGCAAACGGCTAAATCAATGGTTAATTTTAAATCAGAGATTGATAGATTTTTGTTAACCAAAGGTATGAAGGGATATGGGGCAAAGGCGGGTATATGGAGTTAGGTCGCAGATCAGCCATGATCTCACTGAATGGCGGAACAGGCTCGAGGGGCTGAATGGCCTCCTCCTGTTCCTGTGTTCCTATGTTCCACAGATATTATTTGTAATACTGTTGACCTACTACTTTACAAAGCTTGCTTAACATGCTAGCAACTTTGTTCTGTTCTTCCCTTCCCAAAACCTCTTGGTTCCAGTTTTTTTTATTATATTTTTTTAAGTCTCCATCCCACAGTGGATTTACAGTATCTGCTTTAAGATGCAAGTATTTTTTATGTTCATGCTTTCCTCCTTGATTTCCAAAACCTTCCACTTTTTATCTGTTACCGAATGATTGTAGAAGAGATACTTTCCTTCTTCCTATTATTTCCCATGTGGGATTTGTCGTTCAGGGAGCCGGGGCCCTAAGCTCTGGACTTCCCTTCCTAAATCTCTCCGCCTCTCTCTCCTCCTTTAAGACGCTCCTTAAAACCTACCTCTTTGACCAGGCTTTTGGTCACCTGCCCTAATATCTCCTTATGTGGCTCGGTGTTAAATTCTGTTTGATAATCGCTCCTGTGAAGCGCCTTAGGACGTTTTACTACGTTAAAGGCGCTATATAAATACAGGTTGTTGTTGTTGTTTGGAGGTTTGTCCTCCTGATGTGTGCCAAATGACCAGTACTTGAACAATTGGTCATTCACCATGGCCCAGGTTTGACTGACTGACTCCAGCTATAATGTCTGGTCAGCATCAGACAGCATCATAAACAGACCACTCTGGTCAAAGTGACATCAGTCGCCCTCAGTGATATAAAAAAACCTTCAATCCAAACAACAGCCATTTTTTAATTTATTGGCTTAAACTGCCTTCAAGTCTCATCAAAAAAAAATTAATTCGGACAAAAAAACCTGATCATTTGCTTGTGGTGATGATACTGGTGACCAGCATTTGAGTTATTAAACATCAAAGGATTAAGAATGCAGAGGGAGGGGAGGCTCTCTGAAGACAGAACTATATTTTTCTTTGACAGCACCTCCCAAACCCGCGACCTCTACCGCCTAGAAGGGCAAGGGCAGCAGGCGCATGGGAACACCACCACCTGCAAGTTCCCCTCCAAGTCACACACTAGCCTGACTTGGAAGTATATCGGCCGATCCTTCATCGTCGCTGGGTCAAAATCCTGGAACTCCCTCCCTAACAGCACTGTGGGAGTACCTTCACCACACGGACTGCAGCGGTTCAAGAAGGCGACTCACCACCACCTTCTCGAGGGCAATTAGGGGATGGGCAATAAATGCTGGCCTTGCCAGCGACACCCACATCCTGTGAACAAATAAAATAAAATAACACGACATTTACTTTCTACCATCCCAGACACCTGTACTCTTCATCTCAGTCTGAATACACACATTACAAACTTGTTCTTCTTTTACTAGACACCACCTGCACTTCATTGAATCATAGAATGATGCAGCACAGAAGGAGGCCATTCAGCTCATCATGCCGGTGCGGGCTTTTAGCACGTCCTATCCAATTTGTCCCACTCTTTCAACTAGAGATCCAATTCCCTTTTGAAAGTTACGATTGAATCTGCTTCCACCGCCATTTCAGGCAGGTCATTCCAGACCACAACAGCTCGCTGCGTAAAAGAAATTCTCCTCATCTCCCCCCTAGCTTTGTTTCTGGTTAGATTTGTAGGTGGATAGTGAAGAAAAAAATACCGTTCCAGGAATGTATTTCCTTAACAGCGTTCGAGGTCTATTTTCTATCAATCAATGCTGGTAACACATTTCAGTAAAGTTCAGTTTAGAAGCTTAGAATGTTTTTCATTTGAAGCATTCATTGAAGACACTATGGGGGAAAAATTAGGTCGCGCCCCGTTTGGGGCGCAAATATCGTCTGGACGCAAAAATTAGCGCCTGGTGCTAATTATCGCCACTGACTGGAAACTTCACTTTTACCGCCCCGGGAGGTGAGTGGAGCGCTAAATCAGGCGCTGCACACCTGTCTTAAGGCGCAAAGGCCGAGCAGTGAGGCGCTAACTCAGCGCGCGAGCGCAGCGCAGGTGCTGCCAGTTAGCGAGGGAACACAGACACACTGGCGCCGGCCAGTTCTTAAAGGGGGGGGGCAACTTGCTCCCCAGCCACACCCTGCTCATTGCAGCCTTGAATCTCGGCCTGGAGAGACCTGTGAATCCATTTTGCAGCCAAGGATGGAGAGGGTGAGAGAACGAGCTCAGCGCTTCACCGAGCGGGCCTTGGATGCTCTGGTTGGCGCGGTGGAGCGCAGAAGATCTATACTCTTCCCTGAGAGTGGCAGGAGGCCTTTGCCACGCGAGTACAGAAGAGTGTGGAGGGAGGTGGCTCAGAGCGTCTCCTCCAGGAGCATGGTGCCCAGGACCCATGTTCAATGCCGCAAAAAGTTCAACGACCTCACTCGGGTCGTCAGGGTGAGTGGCTTTTTCTCAATACCTCTCCATCCCTCCATCTCAACCGCACTCTATGGCCAGAGGGTCTTAAAACCCCAATGCACAACACTCATCCAACACCTATGGCCCTTTCATGAAACACACACACACATTCCACACTTTGCATACAGTAAGGGCTATTCACCTATGGGAGGCACATCAGGCAAGACCATGGCTGTATACAGTAAGGGCTATTCAGCTATGGGAGGCACATCAGGCAAGACCATGGCTGTATATTTACTCAGATGCTGTCCTTTTTCTTGCAGGCCAAGCTGGCGCATAATAGGAGACAGCAGCAACGGACAGGTGGAGGGCGGCCTCAGCTGCAACCCCTCAGCGATCTTGAGGAGCGTGTCCACAGGATTGTGGCAAGCCGGGTGATCGGTCCCGTCGCCACTGGAGACGCCGACCCCGTTCTGGACAGCAATGGTAAGGTCATCACCTTTTTGTCCTCTGTCCTTCCACTTGTCCCTCACAACACCAGCCTTTGACACTTTCAATCCAACTTGCTAATTCGCTGCACTTATTCCTCCCTTACTGCCACCCTGTCCTCACGCTAAAGCCACTCTTGTACCTCCCTGCTTTCAGATGGTGATTCACCAGCTGAGGAGACGGGCCCTGAAGCTGCCAGTGGGAGTGAAGCTGCAGCCAAGGAGGAAGAGGAAGCCGGAGCATCAGTGCCACGCTCTCCCGAGGAAGCCCATGCCCACACTGGGAACACGCTTTCCCTGGAGGGGAGCAGGGGGGAAGGGTCTGATGAGGGTGAAGCTCCAGGACCCAGCGGGCTGCAGCAACGCCATGGGGGTAGGGAAGAACGGGGGCCTTCTCCCCAGAGGGAGAGTAGGCCAGAGACTCCTACTGCAATGGACGCAGAGGAGGAGCGGCTGATCGCAGAAATGAACACCCAGGCGGTGGGCATGCACACTGAGCTCATGGGTGCAGTGGGAAGGGTGCCCGAATGCATTGAGTCACTGGCAAGGAGTGTGGAGCACTTCGCTGTAGCACAGGCGGATGCCACACTAAAGCTTAGTGCTGCAATTCAGTCACTGACTGCCGTGATCCCATCTCTGACTGCTCTCATGCAGACTCAGATTGAGGCCACGCGAGCACTGACTGCTGCCAACCTCGATGGTTCGTTCACATGTCCCCGGGGCTCTCACCGCGCCGCAGCAGGCCAGCAATCTGTGCTCCAGCAGATTGCTCCGGATGCTGAAGTGCTGCCCCGTGGGAGTGCCAGTGTGTCGGTCGAGCAGGGAGTTGCTGTCCTCTCTCACGATGACAGCATTCCTGCTGCCAACACTGTCACTTCTCCACTGCACTTGCCACCGCCTGTAGGACAGACTGCTGCCGCCCATGCAGAGTTGGTGCAGTCTGCAGCCGGGCCCTCCAGGCCCAGAACTGGTCGAGGCCGTCCTTCAGGGGCATCTGCAGTGTCAGGGTCTGACAATCAGCAGCCTTCCACCAGCCTTGCTGCAGCCACTGAGGTCCCATTATGGAGGAGCAGTAGGGTTAGAAGGGGGGAAGTGCGCAAGGGAAGGAGATCACCCTCGAAGGGCAAAAGGTAGGAGGTGTAACAAAATGCTGGTCATTTTTTTATTAAAGGCCGAGGTTCGTGGTCCAACTTTTGTCTAGTGTTTTGGACATTATCTCCAGGTTGTGAGAACCAGTTATGTTAATGACTGTTTTTTTGTGTTTATTTCTATGAGTTTGTCATGAGGAAATGACACACACAGAGTTTGTAAAATAAATAAGTTTTTGTATTCAAAATATACATGTTTGGTGTTTGGAATCATTGGTGCCTTGGCCGGCTTAGGGGTTGCGTGCTGGGTTCATTGATGTTGTTAGCAATGGCAGAAGCCATTTCCACAGCAGGGGCCCTAGAAGCGGCTTGCTATCAGCCGTTGACGGACGGCCCTTGCAGTTTCACCATTGTGGGCCGCCCTCCCGCCTTGGTGCTGCTGCTGATCATCCTCCTCGTCCTCTTCCTCCTCTTCCTCCTCCTCCTCTGGTGGTGCTCCAAGGCCTGGTGGCATTGGCTGGGTCCTGACGATTGCCATGTTATGCAACATGCAGCACACAACTACGAAGTTGGATACTCGCTCAGGCGAGTACTGCAGGGCTCCTCCAGAATGGTCGAGACAGCGGAACCGTTGCTTCAGCACACCGATTGTGCGCTCAATGATGGTCCTGGTAGCTTGATGGCTCTCGTTGTACCGCAGCTCAGCAGGGGTGTTTGGCGTATGGAGCGGTGTCATCAGCCAGGTGCTCAATGCGTACCCCTTGTCCCCGAGAAGCCAACCAACTGGCTGATGCGGTGCCTCGAAAAGTTCTGCCACAGTAGTCTGGCGCAGGATGAAAGCATCGTGGCAGCTGCCAAGATAGTGGGCATTGACAGCGAGTATCAGCTGTCTGTGGTCACAGACCAACTGAACATTCAAGGAATGGAACCCCTTTCTGTTCCGGAAATCCTCGGCATTCTCATGTGGAGCACGCAAAGCCACATGCGTGCAGTCAATGGTGCCCTGCACCATGGGGAAGCCCGCTATCCTCGCAAAGCCCAGAGCGCGGTCACGCTGCTTGTCTAGGGTCATGGGGAAAGAGATGAACTCTCGTCTCCTTTTAAAGAGGGCATTTGTGACCTGCCGGATGCAGCAATGCACCGCGAACTGGGAGATATTGGCGAGGTCCCCAGCAGCAGCTTGAAATGAGCCAGTAGCATAGAAGTTGAGAGCCACTGTGACCTTCACTGCCACCGACAGAGACGTCCTGGACCTCAGTTGAGGCTGCAGATCTGGCTGCAGCAGGTGGCAGAGCTCAGTGACCACCTCCTTGCTGAATCGCAGCCTTCGCAAACACAGCACCTCAGACATATGAATGTAGGAGAGCTGTTCACGATATACCCTGGGAGGGTAAGCTCTCCTGTACAGACGCCTGTTGGCCCTCCTCCGTCTGGCCATCATTGCCACTCTCTCTCTGCGTCTCTGTGTCCTCCGATTCAGCTGGAGCAGGACGACGCCCCCATTCAGTGCAGCCCCCATAGTCTCTTTGCAAGCAAAGTTATGAAGGACAGCAACCAAAGTACCAGCGAAGTTAGGATCAGTAGGCAAAACTACCTCACAAAGCGTTGACTCAATGCAGAAGTCTCTCTTTCTCTCTCTCCGAATCTCTCTCTCTCTCTCAGAACGAGTGGTGCAAAAATGTCAACCACAGAAAAAGACAGGAAGAGGCCCCCTTTAAATAGCGCCCCCCCCAGCCCTTGATAGCGTTCCAGTCTTCCGGTCGTTGGATGCGCCAGGCGGTAAGGCAGGGGGCGCCACTCAATTTCCGCTCCGGGGCGCCACAAGGGCGTTGCACCATGGAATGACGTCACAATCTGCGCGCGCAGGTGGTCGCAGCGGTAAAGTTTAGCGCCGCCGCACAATGTCTAGTTAAGTTCCCGAGCGGCGCAAACATCGCTGCGCCCGGGCGTTAGCGGCTTTGCGCCCCATTAGCGCCCTCTTGAGGCGCTAATGGGAGGCGCAACCAACTGAATTTTTCCCCCCATGATCTTCTCTGATGGCTTAGTGAGTAAGTGCACAACCAGCATGTACGGAGCCATGCAGAACGGAAGGTTGCCTGGTTCGATCTCTAGTTCATACCGATTTAGCTAATGGGGATTTGAAAGAAAGACTTGCATTTCTATAGTGCCTTTCACAACCTCAGGAGGTCCCATAGTGCTTTACAGCCAATGAAGTACTTTTGAAGTGTAGTCACTGTTGTAATGTAGGAAATGCAGCAGCCAATTTGCACACAGCAAGGTCCCACAAACAGTAATGTGATAATGACCAGATAATCTGTTTTTAGTGATGTTGATTGAGGGATAAATATTGGCCAGGACACCGGGGATAACTCCCCTGCTCTTCTTCGAAATAGTGCCATGGGATCTTTTACATCCACCTGAGAGAGAAGACAGGGCCTCGGTTTAACATCTCATCTGAAAGACGGCACCTCCGACAATACAGCACTCCCTCAGCACTGCACTGGAGTGTCAGCCTAGATTTTTGTGCTCAAGTCCCTGGAGTGGGACTTGAACCCACAACCTTCTGACTCAGAGGCGAGTGTGCTACCCACTGAGCCACAGCTGACACTACAACTTGATACAGCTACCTGGCTTCCTAATGCTGCTTGTGGACATTGGGTGAGGCCATGGTCAGACGTAGCTGTGATACTCCCCATCTTTGAACAGCCTGCCACCAATCACCATTAAACAAGTCACGTGATGATTGGCCACTTTACACAGGATTACATATATATATGATATACGGCACAGAAACAGGCCATTCGGCCCAACCAGTCCATGCCAGCGTTTATGCTCCACTCGAGCCTCCTCCCGTCTTTCCTCATCTAAATCTATCAGTGTAATCCTCTATTCCCTTCTCCCTCATATGCTTGTCCAGCCTCCCCTTAAATGCATCGATACTATTCGCCTCAACCACTACCTGTGGTAGCGAGCTCCACATTCTCACCACCCTCTAGGTAAAGAAGTTTCTTCTGAATTCCCTATTGGATTTCTTGGTGCTATCTTATATTGATTGCCTCTAGTTTTGCTCTTCCCCACAAGTGGAAGCATTCTCTCTGTATCTACTCTAGCAAAACCTTTCATAATTTTAAAGACCTCTATTAGGTCACCCTTCAGCCTTCTCTTTTCAAGAGAAAAGAGACCCAGCCTGTTCATCCTTTCCTGATAGGTATACCCTCGCATTTCTGCTTTCATCTTTGTAAATCTTCTCTGCACCCTCTCCAGTGCCTCTATATCCTTTTTATAATATGGTGACTAGAACTGCACACAGTACTCTAAGTGTGGTCTAACCTAGGTTCGATACAGGTTCAGCATAACTTCCCTACTTTTCAATTCTATTCCTCTAGAAATAAACCCAACTGCTTGGTTTGCTTTTTTTATGGCCTTGCTAACCTGTGGCGCAACTTTTAGTGATTTGTGTATTTGTACTCCTAGATCCCTTTGTTCCTCTACCCCACCTAGACTCACACCCTCCAAGTGATAAGTGACTTCCCTATTCTTCCTACCAAAACATAATACCTCACATTTATCTGTGTTGAACTTCATTTGCCAATTATTTGCCCATTCTGCAAGTTTATTAACGTCCTCCTGTAATTTGTTGCAGTCCTCCTCAGTATTGACTATCCCCCCCAATTTGGTGTCATCCGCAAATTTAGAAATTGTGGTTTTGATTCCAACTGTGAGCACCTGTAACCCATCTTCGATCAGTGCCTTCAGGAAAAGAAACGGAGCATAGGATGGAATATTACAGAAAAAGAATAAATCATCAAAAGTTCCCCGTTGCATATAGTTTGGTAGAAATAGTTTCCAAAGCTGTTTGAAGTAATTGCTAGGACTTTAAAAAAAAAAAGAACTTTTGATTTAAGACAAAAGTGCAGTTCCATTACCCATGTGTCTTTCCACCCCATTGCCTCCTACTTCGCTCCGCAGTGTCAGAAGCAGCCTAGAATTTGTCATCAAATGTTGCTGTAATTTAGAAAGTCATTAGAATCACTTTCACAGAGACCGAATACATTTATCAAGGGATGGAGTTTGAAAGCTCCTGGACTAGCACTGTCCACTAATCATGAGCCATTAAGCATGTCACAGTCCTCAATGCGACCTACTATCCTTCCATTATTTCAGATAAGTGACTCAACTGCACGAGTCATTGGTGACATTATAAATGCCAGGCTGAAAGTACTTGGACTTTTGGCAGCTAGTGTGTACCTTAAAGGCATCCGTGCAAATGAGTAGACTAGGCCTATATTCCCTAGAGTTTAGAAGAATGAGAGGTGATCTCATTGAAACATATTAAATTCTTAAGTGGCTTGACAAGGTAGATGCTGGGAGGATGTTTCCCCTGGCTGGGGAGTCTAGAACCAGGGGTCACAGTCTCAGGATAAGGGGTCGTCCATTTAGGACTGAGATGAGGAGAAATTTCTTCACTCAGAGGGTGGTGAATTTTGGAATTCTCTACCCCAGAGGGCTGTGGATGCTGAATCGTTGAGAATATTCAAGGCTGAGATCGATAGATTTTTGGACTCGAGGGGAATCAAGTGCGGGAAAGTGGAGTTGAGGTAGAAGAATGGCGGAGCAGGCTCGAAGGGCCGAATGGCCGACTCCTGCTCCTATTTCTTATGTTCTTATGTTATGTGAAAGTGTCCTTCTTGCACATATCCTAGGACGGAGCAGAAGGCGTACGGTCAGGCTTTACCCAACCTGGAAGTGTTTGATGTCGACACTGAGCACGGATACTCTTCACAAGCACAAAATAAATCATCAAAAAAATTACATGTATCATTTTTTTTTAAATGCACCAAAACAAACTACTTTATATAACAGCAGGTTTCATGTCAGATACTGTTGGGAATTTCCAATGTTTAGAATTATCTGGCACTGTTTCCAATTTCACTCAGGATGGTCAGACTTTACAGATTGAATTTAAACACGGAGTTATCTACTTGTTCTGCCTGCAAATGTGAAGTCTAAGTGGAGCGGTGCTGAATGTGGAGTCTGTGTGGGGCCTAAAAACAGCTTCTGAATCTCACCAGTAAATATATATTGCAATAATTCAGTGTTCAATAGCCCTCAGCCAAAATATCACAAAGGGGATCTAATAAGTGACAGTTGTATCTTGGTGATTTTTTTTTGTTCAAGGTGTCAGTGCTGGGGAATGGTCCTATTCAGTTTTGGCTTTGGGTATCTAGCATCAATGTTAATCATTCCCAAGTCAAATATAACACAAGCTTATTTTGAATAAATCTTCCTCTCCTGCATCTCAGGTCAGAGGCTGGGTATTCTGCGGCGAGTGTCTCACCTCCTGACTCTCCAAAGCCTTTCCACCATCTACAAGGCACAAGTAAGGAGTGTGCTGGAATACTCTCCACTTGCCTGGATGAGTGCAACTTGAACAACACTCAAGCAGCTCAACACCATCCAGGACAAAGCAGCCCGCTTGATTGGCACCCCATCCACCACCTTAAACATTCACTCCCTCCACCACCGGTGCACCGTGGCTGCAGTGTGTACCATCTACAAGATGCACTGCAGCAACTCGCCAAGGCTTCTTCGGCAGCACCTCCCAAACCCGTGACCTCTACCACCTAGAAGGACAAGGGCAGCAGGCGCATGGGAACACCACCACCTCCAAGTTCCCCTCCAAGTCACACACCATCCTTACTTGGAAATATATCGGTCGTTCCTTCATCGTCGCTGGGTCAAAATCCTGGAACTCCCTCCCTAACAGCACTGTGGGAGCACCTTCACCACACGGACTGCAGTGGATCAAGAAGGCGGCTCACCACCACCTTCTCAAGGGCAATTAGGGATGGGCAATAAATGCTGGCCTTGCCAGCGACGCCCACATCCTATGAAGGAATAAAAAAAAAACAATGTGCCCTGGCCCCAACATTTGTTGAAAATTGGAAAAGTTATACTTCCATCACAACAGCCATCTTTGGCCTGAGTGGGATTTGTGGCAGCTTTTTTTTTAAGATGTCTTACTATATATACATTCGGTTTTTGTGTTTATTAAGGTGAAGGTCATCTGTCCCAGGAAACGTATGATTTTTCTACTTTCTGTACCAAGTATTAGCATCAAGAAGTCCCAGGTCAGGCACAGCACAGATTCTAACCCCAATCTCAGAAGAGTGTGCTCCAATGTCTTCTCTTCTTAGGCAGTCCCTTGGAACCGAGGATGACTTGCTTCCACACTAAAAATGAGTTCCCAGGTGACTGATGAGTCCAATGCGGGACCTACAATCTCTGTCACAGGTGGGGCAGACGGTGGTTGAAGGGGCGGGTGGGTGGGGTGCTTGGGTTGACAGCATCCGGGAAGGCACCGAACACCTCGAATCTCTTCGCCGGGAGCAAGTGGAAGCCAAGCGCAAACAGCTCCAATGTAGCAGTACACCAGAGGACTCCCTAAATCAGTTCGGTAATTTTAGGGTCAGTTGTGTTGAACTATGGGCAGTTTAGCAACACAGACAAACCCACTGGACAATGGACTGAGTGGAAAGCTCCTTTCACTTCCCAAACTTAGTCTGGCTTCAAGAGAATTCAGTCACTTTTGTTGATTAGATACTTCGCTAATGTTTCCGACACCATTATCTGCAATGCACCGGGGGCGTCGTGCACAGATGCAAGAACGTGATGGCTTGTTCAGTTATTAGCTTATAACTAGTCGTCATGTCAAGTTGCCCGCAGATTGACAAAGCTGTGTTGAGCAGACACATTGACATCTCAAGGCAGGAATACATTTCCTTTCTATACACAATATGCTTCAGAACAAAACTGAACTGGCATGTACAGTTTATGCATCAGTGACAAAGGATTGCGCGGGAATTACTCCCGTCTCATCGTGCAGAATCTCATCAACATCTCATTATCGGCAAGGACTGAGTAACTGGGCCAGATTTTGCTGCAGCAGGGCATCTAACGCCGTCTGCCGTTAGTGAGACTTGCCCAGGCACGTTTAGGATTTTAAAAAAATGTTTGCGTGGCAAGTTGCTGAAAGTGCGAGCTGACAACGGCGCAGCGAGGGGAAACCGGGCATCTGGGACCCGAGTGAACAGGGCCAGCAACCAATGTTCCCGTAAAAAAAATTTTTGGGTGCGCGGCCCCTTTAAGGGGCTGCACGGGCCATTCAAAATACCGCGTGACATAAGAAAACTACTAGGCACTTGATCTAAGCGTTAAACAAAGCTTTAATCAACTGTTTTTCAACATGGAGATCTAGTTGTGTCCTTCACTAGTTCCTGTTGAGAAATGTCCGAAGCAAGCTGGGCCCATGCCCGAGTATTTATACTCTCCCTGGACAGCGCCACCAGCAGGCCGCCCAGTATTACTTCATACATGACTGACAAGATTCATGTCACCGCGCACGCGCGATTTTTCACATTGAAAAGCCGGCGAGACGGCTGCGCGGGAGGTCAAGGGAGCTGCGCGGCCGCGCAGTTTAGCGGAAACATTGCAAGCAACTGTGTATCTCCTTAGCCAATCAGATTGAAGGATTGAGAAATAAACAGCGCTAGGACTGAGAAGGATGCGTAAATTAGATTGGGCTAATTCGACGTCAAAACAGGTACAGAAAGAGAAATAAGAGAGGGAAAGAAAGATTGGAGTAAGAGAGATAGAGGGAAAAAAGAAAGAAAGAAAAGGAAAAAAAATATTTAAAATTTTGTGTTTTTAATATTGCCAACAATACCTGAAGGAATGAGACTCCACACTTGTAATAGATATTTTTCCGTATCAGAGAGGTTGACTGTCAGTAATTAACACTCATCACATCGTTAAAAGGGTATTTACACTTGAAATGACGAGACTTAACTTTCTGTGGTGAGTTTAGTTCGTTTCTACCGCGCAAATACAGCAACTTCACGCCATTCAATGCCTTTCAATGGTGAGGACAGCAAGATAACGGTGGAGTGGAGCAATGCGGACATAAACTTTTGGATATCTGCGTTTAACCGCGCATCTGCTCATCGCCTGAAATTGCTGTACCATTTGCGCATAAATAACGGCAAGCGCCATTAGCCTCACCATTATTTTGACAGCAAATTCTGGGCCATTTGGTTAATTTTTTTATTATTTGTTTATGGGATGTGGGCGTCGCTGGCAAGGCCAGCATTTACTGCCCATCACTCATTGTCCTTGAGAAGGTGGCGGTGAGCCGCCTTCTTGAACCGCTGCAGTCCATGTGGTGAAGGTGCTCCCACAGTGCTGTTAGGGAGGGAGTTCCAGGATTTTGACCCAGCGACGATGAAGGATCGGCCGATATATTTCCAAGTCAGGATGGTGTGTGACTTGGAGGGGAACTTGGAGGTGGTGGTGTTCACATGTGCCTGCTGCCCTTGTCCTTCTAGGTGGAAGAGGTCGCGGGTTTGGGAGGTGCTGTCAAAGAAGCCTTGGCGAGTTGCTGCAGTGCATCTTGTAGATGGTACACACTGCAGCCACGGTACGCCGGTGGTGGAGGGAGTGAATGTTTAAGGTGGTGGATGGGGTGCCAATCAAGTGGGCTGCTTTGTCCTGGATGGTGTTGAGCTTCTTGAGTGTTGTTGGAGCTGCACTCATCCAGGCAAGTAGAGAGTATTCCATTAAACTCCTGACTTGTGCCTTGTAGATGGTGGAAAGGCTTTGGGGAATCAGGAGGTGAGACACTCACAGTAGGGCAGCAAAGAAATAGCACACATGGTGGGTGGGGGGGAGATTTTAGACCTCCCGCCTGCGGTAAATGGAGCGCAGTGCCCCATGAATCACACAGAAGAACTTACTGCTCTGTTCCCACCGTCGATGGGACCATCGCCAATGTCCGTGGCATCGGAGGCCCAGCTGGCCGCCTGAAGCAAGCTCGCAGCTAGTTTAGACATTTAAATTTAGCTCCTAAGATGTCAATAGGACCCCGGTGCCATTTTAGGACTGAACTGGGTGAAGCGAGGGCCGTGCATTCTCCGCCCAGTATCAGCTGGGGGTCCCGAAGAAGAGGAGCTCTAAAAGAGAGGTACTTATTTATTTTTGTGGGGCCAGGACGAGCATGCGTGCTCCTCCGGGCTCCACAAAAACAACCTGGTCCACTGCCGCACCAGGTTCTCTCCCCCTCCCCGTAACCCATCCCCCAAGAATGGCCCCCTCCGACCCACCTTTTTCCGGGCCTGGAGGCTGGCTAGACTACCTGATATTATGTAAAACCGTCGCCTAAAGGCTCCGTATGGCGGGAGTGGCGGATGGCGTGCGTACACTCAGTCCGCACCAGACGTACTCCGTCCGCCATATTGGTAAAGGCTCCTTCATATGCATCCAGGGCGCGCCTGAAACAGGCGTTGGGCACTTTGCAAACAGAAGGCCTCATGCATATCTCAGGCCCCCTTTGCAAAATCCGAGTGCACGTGACCGCACATGCGCCGTGCATGGTACGTCCAGTATTCTCACAAGCTTGGCAGCCAAACCAGCAGTCCTTAAAAGGGACGGGAGGCTGCCTCCGGAAAGGTTAAGCTTGACTTTTTTTTTGACTTGCGGTACCGTGGGGCCGGGAGGAGCGCATTAATTCCGCGGGCCGCTGACAGTCACTGCTTGCAGCCCCCCAACTCCACCCCACCCCACCGCCCCCCCCCATCCTCCCGATTGCCTCACCGCCTGCTTCCCGACTCCTCGTATGCCCCAGCTGCCCGCGGCGACAGCCGACCTACCTCTGGGGCCACAACTAGCGTCCGAAGCTAGAAAACGAGGCCGGGGGACCAATTTGTGGTGGCCCTGTTGCCGGTCTAGGTAGGCGCGTGTAGCATGTAATGTGTAGCGTGTAGCGTGCGTGATGCGTGTAGCGTGAAGCGTGTAGCATGGGAATGGTAGCGTAGTGGTTATGTTACTGGACGAGTAATCCAGAGGCCTGGACTAAGGATCAGCGAGACATGAGTTCAAATCCCACCACGGCAGCTGGGGAATTTAAATTCAGTTAATTAAATAAATGGGGAATAAAATTCTGGTATCAGTGATGGCGACCATGAAACTACCGATTTGTCATAACAAACCCATCTGGTTCACTAATGCCCTTTAGGGAAGGAAATCTGCCGTCCTTACCCGGTCTGGCCTGGTATGTGTGACTCCAGACCCACAGCAATGTGGTCGACTCTTAACTGCCCCTCTGAAATGGCCCAGCAAGACACTCGGTAAAGGGCAATTAGGGATGGGCGATAAATGCTGGCCTTGACAGCGATGCCCACGGCCTGTGAATGAATTTTTAAAAAGCCGAGGGATCGCTCCCCCCAGCCGATCCAATTTCGAGGCCATGTACTTTTTTTTAATAAGGAAAATTAATTCAAAAAGGAACAATCGACTGTTACACCTCAAGCCAAATTGAAAATGTTGAGCAGCTAATGGCGCTCGCTGGCTCGTCAAACCAAACGAAGGATCGGCGCAGACCAGGAGGGGGAATAACCGGGAGAGCAAGTGAACAGAACAAGTAAACCGGCAGAGGTACCGAAAAGCCAAAATAACTAATTGACAAGGCCTAAACTGGGGAAATGGTTTAAAATGGGGTGAGAAGAATTTAAAGGAGTAACTCCAAAGTCAGGCCTCACTGAGAAGTTGCAGAGTTATGACATACGCGGAGATACTGGGACCGAGCCAAAAAGTGTTTGTTTTCTCAGTAAAGTTCGGTCAGTTTATGCAATTACAACCTCAGTCTAGCCTCACTATTTTGTACCAAACAAACGTTCTAAACTTCTTTCCATCCTCTGACACCAAGGCCCGTATTGGTATAACTCATACAATATGAGGTCTAATCGAAAAATAAATTTATGGAAAAGCTCACAAAGGTGTGGAACTCTGTAGACGCAGACAAAAAAAAATCTTCTGCTATGACACTACAAAGTATCAAGAGTGTGTAAAACAATGAGAGAGAAAGGCAGTCATTTCGTGCTGGTTCCTTTTGACCTGGAGTTTTTTTTACTCGTTCCTGGGATGTGGGCGTCGCTGGCAAGGCCAGCATTTATTGCCCATCCCTAATTGCCCTTGAGAAGGTGGTGGTGAGCCGCCTTCTTGAACCGCTGCAGTCCGTGTGGTGAAGGTGCTCCCACAGTGCTGTTAGGGAGGGAGTTCCAGGATTTTGACCCAGCGACGATGAAGGAACAACGATATATTTCCAAGTCAGGATGGTGTGTGACTTGGAGAGAACTTGCAGGTGGTGGTGCTCCCATGCGCCTGCTGCCCTTGTCCTTCTAGGTGGAAGAGGTCGTGGGTTTGGGAGGTGCTGCCGAAGAAGCCTTGGCGAGTTGCTGCAGTGCATCTTGTAGATGGTACACACTGCAGCCACGGTACGCCGGTGGTGGAGGGAGTGAATGTTTAAGGTGGTGGATGGGGTGCCAATCAAGCGGGCTGATTTGCCCTGGATGGTGTTGAGCTTCTTGAGTGTTGTTGGAGCTGCACTCATCCAGGCAAGTGGAGAGTATTCCATCACACTCCTTACTTGTGCCTTGTAGATGGTGGAAAGGCTTTGGGGAGTCAGGAGGTGAGACACTCGCCGCAGAATACCTAGCCTCTGACCTGTTCTTGTCGCCACAGTATTTATGTGGCTGGTCCAGTTAAGTTTCTGGTCAATGGTGACCCCCCAGGATGTTGATGGTGGGGGATTCGGCGATGGCAATGCCGTTGAATGTCAAGGGGCAGTGGTTAGACTCTCGCTTGTTGGAGATAGTCATTGCCTGGCACTTGTGTGGCGCAAATGTTACCTGCCACTTATCAGCCCAAATCTGAACGTCGTCCAGGCCTTGTTGCATGCGGGCATGGACTGCTTCATTATCTGTGGAGTTGCGAATGGCACTGAACCCTGTGCAGTCATCAGCGAACATCCCCATTTCTGACCTTATGTTGGAGGGAAGGTCATTGATGAAGTAGCTGAAGATGGTTGGGCCTAGGACACTGCCCTGAGGAACTCAGATATGGAATAAGCAGACAAAGTCACAATCTCCAAATATGTGATCATTGTGTCTATTGAACTGGAGATGCTTAATGTTAGTACATCACAGTAACACTGATCATCACAATATCAGCAATGGTCTAATCTTGTTTGTAGTGTTCTGGTGCCACCGCAGGTAATCTGTATGTGAAATTACCTCAGGCACTTGGTATCTGGAGACAGCTTCGAATCTGACAAACATTTCCACTGCACTGAAAAAAACCCGGGAATGTTGACTTTACTTGTCCGATGTTAACTAACATAAGAAATAGGAGCAGGAATAGGCCACTTGGACCCGCGAGCCTGCTCCGCCAGGCTAAGAGGAACAAGTGTGAACACTGGAAATCTGACATAAAAACAGAAAATGTAGCAAGTGTGCCGGAGGTTTGTCAACATTTGAAAGAGGAAGATAGATTAATTTTTTTTAGATAACACCATTCATCAGAACTGAGTGGAAGGTTACACTCAAAGCAACACCCTTTGTCATTCAGATGCTGACTGACTTGTGCATTTCTGCTGGTTAGAAGGAGACACTCCCGGACTCTAGAGAGGAACCCTTTAACAGGGACTTCTTAAGTGCTCAGTTCAACCTAAAATTGAAGTACCTTGGGGCAAATACAAGTGCATGTCCATTATACTGTACTCTACTCTTAAAGTGTTGGCATTGCCATGAAAAGCTGTGTGTGTGGCACACCAGGCCTCATTCTTATCTTAGGGTGTCTCTTTCATGTCGATGCAAAGGGGTCTTGGGTGAGCTTTGATATACAACAGAGAGTTGTGGGGATCTGGAACGCTCGACATGAAAAGGTGGTGGAAGCCGATTCCATCAATAATTTTAAGAGGGAGTTGGATGGGTACGCGAGGATGAGGAACTTACAGGGTTACGGACAAAAGCCGGAGGGGTGGTGGGGGGGTGGAATTAAGTACGACTGCTCTTTCAAAGAGCCAGCACAGGCACGACGGGCTGAATGGCCTCCTTCTGTGCTGTAAGTTTCTGTGATTCTCTGAACAGAGGCAGTGTAACTTGGGAGTCATAGAGTCATAACGGCACAGAAGGAGGCCATTCGGCCCATCGAGTCTGTGCCGGCGAGTCGAGAGGAGGAGGATCTGAGATAGCACTAGGTGAAGATCAGCCATGATCTTATTGAATGGCGGAGCAGGCTCGAGGGGCCATGTAGGCCGACTCCGGCTCCTAATTCTTATGTTCTTACGTTATGTTCTTATGACAGGAGCCAGAGTGCCATCGATTTTCATTCGCAAACCTGGATACTGCCCCTGAAACACTGAGAGTCCACATAAAGTGCAGCCAGCGGTCGTATACGCTTCCGAGGACAGTGGAACGCTTGTTCAGCCTGTTTTACAAGGTGGCCTGTACAGCAGCCCCCTCTACTGGGAAATCACCTACACTGCAGTACCCACACTCCCTTCATCAGCTGATAATAGAGAAACCAAAATAACTCGGGGTGCCAATAATTATTAAATGTTTATTTTTTATTCATTTATTTTAAATCAGGGTTATTTTAAGTGCAGCGCACATTTTGACTATCCTCACGAAGATTTGTGAAGTCGCTTTTAGCAGAAATTAAACTTAAGAATTAGAATGACGAGGACTTGCAACTCCTGGTCGTGTCCCTCAGAAACGTCTCCAAGTGCGTGACATACAACCAATTACTGTCAGGTGCAGAGACCGGTCAGTCTCTACGATTGTGCTTTTAACTTTCAGTCCCTTTCCTAACCAGAGCTTTAGGAAAGCAAATGGTATGTTGGCCTTTATTACAAGAGGGTTTGAGTATAAGAGTAAAGACGTCTTACTGCAATTATATAGGCCCTGGTGAGACCACACCTGGAGTATAGTGCGCAGTTTTGGTCTCCTTACCTCAGGAAGGATATACTTGCCTTAGAGGGAGTGCAACGACGGTTCACCAGACTGATTCCTGGGATGGGGGGGATTGTCCTATGAGGTGAGATTGAGTAGACTAGGCCTATATTCCCTAGAGTTAAGGAGAATGAGAGGTGATCTCATTGAAACATATAAAATTCTTACGGGGCTTGACAGGGTAGATGCTGGGAGGATGTTTCCCCCTGGCTGGGGAGTCTAGAACCAGGGGTCACAGTCTCAGATAAGGGGTCGGCCATTTAGGACTGAGATGAGGAGGAATTTCTTCACTCAGAGGGTGGTGAATCTTTGGAATTCTCTACTCCAGAGGGCTGTGGATGCTCAGTTGTTGAGTATATTCAAGACAGAGATCGGTAGATTTTTGGATTTGAGAGGAATCAAGTGATATGGAGATCGGGCGGGAAAGTGGAGATGAGGTAGAAGGTCAGCCATGATCTTATTGAATGGCGGAGCAGGCTCGAGGGGCCGAATGGCCGACTCCTGCTCCTAATTCTTATGTTCCTATGTTCTGGACTCTTATCTGGCTGTATGTAAAGGAGTGAAATTGTACTGTTTTTGTTGCAAGTCTCTTCTCTACTTTTGTAAACATTTTCCAATCCCTCCCTTTAAAGCTTTGGGTCCCAACTAGCTTCAGAGCCCTGGGTTAGGGAGGGGGAAAAATCAATCGGTTCCTGCCTCCGTTTACTATCCAGTGAACCGGGTGCTTGTTGGCTGGACGGCAGCTGAGAATAGCATCAGGCTTGTCTCTGATACTCCCAATAGCCCAATAGGCTGTAGACTCATGTCATGTGCGCTGACATAGAATCAGACAGCATGGAAGGAGGCCTTCTTAGGCTCTTATTTGTGCTGTAAGAATTTTTGTTTTGCCTGAAAAGTATGATTTTGTTTGTTTTAAAAATAGTTGACCAACACTCACTGTCATGTTTCACACACGAGAATGGCCACTTATGCGCGGTAGTGGAGGGCGCCTGCGACAGACCCCCAGCAAGGAATCATTGCCTTCGGGGGGTTGGGGGGGGGGAGAGAATTCTGGTGAGAAAAGAACAAAACCTTTGCCGCACCGTTCAATCTGGAGATGTCCCGGCGCTGGTGAGTTTAAGAATCATTGGGGGAAGATCTTGGCTTTGTGCGATAGTGTAAATTGGGATGTCGGCAGCCGGTTAAATATCTCTCCCGATTTTTATCTCTATTGACTTCAAATGGAAATTAAAATAGGGAGAGATGTAGAACGCGCTGTCGATTCACTAAGGCCCGTTTCACACTATGGCACAAAGTCAAGATCTACGCCTTTCAATCTGTACTTTCTATAATACAATCACTGCTCCATGCTCATACTTACTGGAATACTGAATATACAACCCCCCGCAGATCTCTGCGCTCCTCCAATTCTGGCCTCTTGAGCATCCCCGATATTAATCGCTCCACCATTGGCGGCCGTGCCTTCAGCCGCCTGGGCCCTAAGCTCTGGAATTTCCTCCCTAAACCTCTCCGCCTCTCTACCTCTCTCTCCTCCTTTAAGACGCTCCTTAAAACCTACCTCTTTGACCAAGCTTTTGGTCACCTGTCCTAATATCTCTTTATGTGGCTCAGTGTCAAGTTTTGTTTCGCTCCTGTGAAGCACCTTGGGACACTTTACTACATTAAAGGACGCTATATAAATACAAGTTGAATACTGACTTGACAATTGCCAGTGAGGTGAGGGGGGACGGGACAGAAGGGAAGACTACACAAACTGCAATGGTTCTTCAATGTCCAGCTGCTGTTAAAATCCCATTAAAATACAAGGCTTTGTTTTCTTGTTTGTTCAGTTTTGACAATCAGATCGGATTCTGAGGATGACCCTCACGAGAAATGTTAATCGTTTTCTTTCACAGACACTGACTAAGGTGTTGTGCATTTTCAGTATTTCTGGTTCTGTTTCAGAGTGCCAGCAGTCCTGATTTCTATTAGAATCATAGCATCGTACAGCACAGAAGGAGGCCATTCGGCCCATCGAGTCTGCGCCGGCTCTTTCGAAGAGCAATCCAGTTAGTCCCGCTCCCCCGCTCTTTCCCCATATCCCTGCAATTTTTTCTCCTTCAAGTATTTATCCAATTCCCTTTTGAAGGCTACTCTTGAATCTGTATCCACCACCCTATCAGGCAGAGCATTCCAGATCCTAACCACTCGTTGCATGAATAAGTTTTCCCTCATGTCACCTCTGGTTCTTTTGCCAATCACCTTAAATCTGTGCCCTCTGGTTATCGACCCTTCAGCCATTGGAAACAGTTTCTCTCTATCTAAACCCTTCATGATTTTAAACACCTCTATCAAATCTCCTCTTAGCCTTCTCTGCTCCAAGGAGAACAACCCCAGCTTCTCCAGTCTCTCCAGGTAACTGTAATCCCTCATCCCGGGAACCATTCTAGTAAATCTCTTCTGTATCCTCTCCAAAGTCTTCACTTCCTTCCAATTCTTATCTTTTTGGGAAGCTTCATGCACTCATACTAGACCCTGGGCAGGGTGGGGGCACAGGAGGGGGAATGCTTTGACAACTTATCTATCAAGATACCGTTTGGACCCCATAAATTATCAGGATGACCAATATTTTTTTTCCCACAAATGTCAATACAATTCAAATTATAGTACAAATCCATCGAGACAATATTTTAAATGCCAGCGTTATCGTTTGAAGATAACTCTACTGGTGTGTTTTGTACTAAGATAGTCGCTAAAAACACGTCAGGATTTTGAGGTCTGACTGTTGCACTGTTTTTGCATGAAGGCATCGAGCTTATTGCAGCTCATTTTGTTTCCTCCACTGACTGAGTTAGGCTTCACTAGGCTGCGGTCGAGCGCTGCCTCAATTCACCTCCTAAAACTACTCGTCAGACCAGAGGCTGATTTTACTTCAGGTGAAATCGGCCTGTTGAATGGCTGCTGGCAGAGCGACCAGAGAGAACCCCGCCTGCTGATAGGAGCTGGAGAGTGAAAGCAGCGACAGACAGGCTAATGCACCTCTGGATACAAAGCTGGACAACACTGCAACCTGCTGGCTTCAAAACACCGACGTGTGGAAAGGGGGAGGAGGGCAGTGGCTGTTGTGCAGCACTGCGCCAGAAAGGAAACCGAGTCATAACAGCAAAGAAAGTCATCAAATAAAATCTCGCTTCAGAAGCCATCCTTTCGAATGGTTTCCTGCTGCTTGCAGGGTTTTCACGATATCTCACGTAATGATGCCATTACAGCCTCTATCGCAACAACAACTTGTATTTATATCACGCCTTTATACATAAGAACATAAGACGTAGGAGCAGGAGTCGGCCATTCGGCCCCTCGAACCTGCTCCGCCATTCAATGAGATCATGGCTGATCTGATCTTGGCCTCAACTCCACTTCCCTGCCCGCTCCCCATAACCCTTGACTCCCCTTATTGTTCAAATATCTGTCTATCTCCGCCTTAAATATATTCAATGGCCCAGCCTCCACAGCTCTCTGGGGAAGAAAATTCCAAAGATTCACAACCCTCTGAGAGAAGAAATTCCTCCTCATTTCCCATTTAACGTAGTAAAACGTCCCAAGGTGCTTCACAGGAGCGATTATCAAACTAAATTTGGCACCAAGCCACATAAGGAGATATTAGAACAGGTGGTCAAAGAGGTAGGTTTTAAGGAGCGTCTTAAAGGAGGAAAGAGAGGTGGAGAGGCGGAGAGGTTTAAGGAGGGAATTCCAGAGCTCAGGGCCTCGGCAACAGAAGGCACGGCCGCCAATGGTGGAGCGATTATAATCAGGGATCCTCAAGAGGCCAGAATTGGAGTCACGATTTGAGTTGAGCTTTCTTATTGGAACTTTATGGCCTAGATTTTCCGATTGGCATTATTTTGACTTACTACTGGCTAGAGTTGCCAACTCTGGTTGGTGGCATTCCTGGAGGTTTGATCATGTGACATCTGACCATGTGGTGTCGATCAAATGACATCTGATCACGTTACTTCTAAAATTTGTATTGCATTTACCTTAAAGGTTGAGCACTTTTGCTCATGGTGTCCTGACAGCAGCTGTCGTGCGACAAGTTCCAAGAACCAGAAGGTCACCCGTCAGCAGCAGAAGAGGGGAAACCGAGGGTGGGGAAGAGGGGAAACCGAGGGTGGGGAAGAGGGGAAACCGAGGGCGGGAAGAGGGGAAACTGAGGGTGGGGAAGAGGGGAAACCGAGGGTGGGGAAGAGGGGAAACCGAGGGCGGGAAGAGGGGAAACTGAGGGTGGGGAAGAGGGGAAACCGAGGGGGGGGAAGAGGGGAAACCGAGGGCGGGAAGAGGGGAAACTGAGGGTGGGGAAGAGGGGAAACCGAGGGGGGGGAAGAGGGGAAACCGAGGGCGGGAAGAGGGGAAACTGAGGGTGGGGAAGAGGGGAAACCGAGAGCGGGAAGAGGGGAAACCGAGAGCGGGAAGAGGGGAAACCGAGAGAGGGGAAGAGGGGAAACCGAGAGAGGGGAAGAGGGGAAACCGAGAGAGGGGAAGAGGGGAAACCGAGAGAGGGGAAGAGGGGAAACCGAGGGCGGGAAGAGGGGAAACTGAGGGTGGGGAAGAGGGGAAACCGAGAGCGGGAAGAGGGGAAACCGAGAGTGGGAAGAGGGGAAACCGAGAGAGGGGAAGAGGGGAAACCGAGAGAGGGGAAGAGGGGAAACCGAGAGAGGGGAAGAGGGGAAACCGAGAGTGGGGAAGAGGGGAAACCGAGGGTGGGGAAAAGGGGAAACCGAGAGCGGGAAGAGGGAAAACCGAGAGTGGGGAAGAGGGGAAACCGAGAGTGGGGAAGAGGGAAAACCGAGAGAGGGGAAGAGGGGAAACCGAGGGTGGGGAAGAGGGGAAACCGAGAGAGGGAAGAGGGGAAACCGAGAGAGGGGAAGAGGGGAAACCGAGAGTGGGGAAGAGGGGAAACCGAGAGAGGGAAGAGGGGAAACCGAGAGAGGGGAAGAGGGGAAACCGAGAGTGGGGAAGAGGGAAAACCGAGGGTGGGGAAGAGGGGAAACCGAGAGAGGGAAGAGGGGAAACCGAGAGAGGGGAAGAGGGGAAACCGAGAGAGGGAAGAGGGGAAACCGAGAGTGGGGAAGAGGGGAAACCGAGAGTGGGGAAGAGGGAAAACCGAGGGTGGGGAAGAGGGGAAACCGAGAGAGGGAAGAGGGGAAACCGAGAGAGGGGAAGAGGGGAAACCGAGAGTGGGGAAGAGGGGAAACCGAGAGCGGGAAGAGGGAAAACCGAGAGTGGGGAAGAGGGAAAACCGAGAGTGGGGAAGAGGGGAAACCGAGAGAGGGAAGAGGGGAAACCGAGAGAGGGAAGAGGGGAAACCGAGAGTGGGGAAGAGGGGAAACCGAGAGAGGGAAGAGGGGAAACCGAGAGAGGGAAGAGGGAAAACCGAGAGCGGGAAGAGGGGAAACCGAGAGCGGGAAGAGAGGAAACCGAGAGAGGGAAGAGGGGAAACCGAGAGAGGGAAGAGGGGAAACCGAGAGTGGGGAAGAGGGGAAACCGAGAGCGGGAAGAGGGGAAACCGAGAGAGGGAAGAGGGGAAACCGAGAGAGGGAAGAGGGGAAACCGAGAGTGGGGAAGAGGGAAAACCGAGAGTGGGGAAGAGGGGAAACCGAGAGCGGGCAGAGGGGAAACCGAGAGTGGGGAAGAGGGGAAACCGAGAGGGGGGAAGAGGGGAAACCGAGGGCGGGAAGAGGGGAAACTGAGGGTGCGGAAGAGGGGAAACCGAGAGCGGGAAGAGGGGAAACCGAGAGCGGAGAAAGAGGGGAAACCGAGAGTGGGGAAGAGGGGAAACCGAGAGAGGGGAAAAGGGGAAACCGAGGGTGGGGAAGAGGGGAAACCGAGAGAGGGAAGAGGGGAAACCGAGAGAGGGGAAGAGGGGAAACCGAGAGCGGGAAGAGGGGAAACCGAGAGCGGGAAGAGGGGAAACCGAGGGCGGGAAGAGGGGAAACTGAGGGTGGGGGGAGAGGGGAAACCGAGGGGGGGAAGAGGGGAAACCGAGAGCGGGAAGAGGGGAAACCGAGAGAGGGAAGAGGGGAAACCGAGGGCGGGAAGAGGGGAAACCTGAGGGTGGGGGGAGAGGGGAAACCGAGGGTGGAAGAGGGGAAACCGAGAGCGGGAAGAGGGGAAACCGAGAGAGGGAAGAGGGGAAACCGAGAGTGGGGAAGAGGGGAAACCGAGAGAGGGAAGAGGGGAAACCGAGAGAGGGGAAAAGGGGAAACCGAGAGTGGGGAAGAGGGAAAACCGAGAGTGGGGAAGAGGGGAAACCGAGAGCGGGAAGAGGGGAAACCGAGAGTGGGGGAGAGGGGAAACCGAGAGCGGGAAGAGGGGAAACCGAGGGTGGGGGGAGAGGGGAAACCGAGGGGTGGAAGAGGGGAAACCGAGAGCGGGAAGAGGGGAAACCGAGAGAGGGAAGAGGGGAAACCGAGAGTGGGGAAGAGGGGAAACCGAGAGAGGGAAGAGGGGAAACCGAGAGAGGGGAAAAGGGGAAACCGAGAGTGGGGAAGAGGGAAAACTGAGAGTGGGGAAGAGGGGAAACCGAGAGCGGGAAGAGGGGAAACCGAGAGTGGGGGAGAGGGGAAACCGAGAGCGGGAAGAGGGGAAACCGAGGGTGGGGGGGAGAGGGGAAACCGAGGGGGGGAAGAGGGAAAACTGAGAGTGGGGAAGAGGGGAAACCGAGGGTGGGGAAGAGGGAAAACCGAGAGAGGGGAAGAGGGGAAACCGAGAGTGGGGAAGAGGGAAAACTGAGAGTGGGGGAGAGGGGAAATCGAGAGTGGGGAAGAGGGAAAACTGAGAGTGGGGGAGAGGGGAAATCGAGAGCGGGAAGAGGGGAAACCGAGGGGGGGAAGAGGGGAAACCGAGAGAGGGAAGATGGAAAACCGAGAGAGGGGAAGAGGGGAGACCGAGGGTGGGGGGAGAGGGGAAACCGAGGGTGGGGGGAGAGGGGAAACCGAGAGTGGGGAAGAGGGAAACCGAGAGCGGGAAGAGGGGAAACCGAGAGTGGGGAAGAGGGGAAACCGAGGGTGGGGAAGAGGGGAAACCGAGGGGTGGGGAAGAGGGAAACCGAGAGAGGGGAAGAGGGGAAACCGAGAGTGGGGAAGAGGGGAAACCGAGAGAGGGGAAAAGGGGAAACCGAGGGTGGGGAAGAGGGAAAACCGAGAGAGGGGAAGAGGGGAAACCGAGAGTGGGGAAGAGGGAAAACCGAGAGAGGGGAAGAGGGGAAACCGAGAGTGGGGAAGAGGGGAAACCGAGAGTGGGGAAGAGGGAAAACCGAGAGTGGGGAAGAGGGGAAACCGAGGGTGGGGAAGAGGGAAAACCGAGAGAGGGGAAGAGGGGAAACCGAGAGTGGGGAAGAGGGGAAACCGAGAGAGGGGAAAAGGGGAAACCGAGGGTGGGGAAGAGGGAAAACCGAGAGAGGGGAAGAGGGGAAACCGAGAGTGGGGAAGAGGGAAAACCGAGAGAGGGGAAGAGGGGAAACCGAGAGTGGGGAAGAGGGGAAACCGAGAGTGGGGAAGAGGGAAAACCGAGAGTGGGGAAGAGGGGAAACCGAGAGTGGGGAAGAGGGGAAACTGAGAGTGGGGAAGAGGGAAAACCGAGAGAGGGGAAGAGGGGAAACCGAGGGTGGGGAAGAGGGAAAACCGAGAGTGGGGAAGAGGGGAAACTGAGAGAGGGGAAGAGGGAAAACCGAGAGTGGGGGGAGAGGGGAAACTGAGAGTGGGAAGAGGGGAAACCGAGGGGGGGGGAAGAGGGGAAACCGAGGCGGGGGGAGAGGGGAAACCGAGAGCGGGGAAGAGGGGAAACCGAGGGGGGGGGAAGAGGGGAAACCGAGGCGGGGGGAGAGGGGAAACCGAGAGCGGGGAAGAGGGGAAACCAAGAGAGAGGAAGAGGGGAAACCGAGACTAGGGAAGAGGGGAAACCGAGGGTGGGGAAGAGGGGAGACCGAGGGGGGGGGAGAGGGGAAACCGAGGGGGGGGAAGAGGGGAAACCGAGGGGGGGGGAAGAGGGGAAACCGAGGGGGGGGAAGAGGGGAAACCGAAGGTGGGAAGAGGTGAAACCGAGGGGGGGGGGGAAGAGGGGAAACCGAGGGGGGGGAGAGGGGAAACCGAGAGCGGGGAAGGGGAAACCAAGAGAGGGGAAGAGGGGAAACCGAGAGTGGGGAAGAGGGGAAACCGAGGGTGGGGAAGAGGGGAAACCGAGGGTGGGGAAGAGGGGAGAACCGAGAGTGGGGAAGAGGGGAGACCGAGAGTGGGGAAGAGGGGAGACCGAGAGCGGCGAAGAGGGGAAACCGAGGGGGGGAAGAGGGGAAACCGAGGGGGGGGGGAGAGGGGAAACCGAGGGGGGGGGAGAGGGGAAACCGAGGGTGGGGAAGAGGGGAGACAGAGAGTGGGGAAGAGGGGAAACCGAGGGTGGGGGAAGGGGAAACCGAGAGCGGGAAGAGGGGAAACCGAGGGGGGGGGGGGAAGGGGAAACCGAGGGGGGGGGAAGGGGAAACCGAGAGCGGGAAGAGGGGAAACCGAGGGGGGGGAGAGGGGAAACCGAGAGCGGGAAGAGGGGAAACCGAGAGGGGGGGGGAAGGGGAAACCGAGGGGGGGGAAGGGGCAACCGAGGGGGGGGGGGGGGCGGAGAGGGGAAACCGAGGGCGGGGAAGAGGGTTAATCACTTTGTATGAAAAAAAAAGTCCTAAATGTCCCTTTAGCCTGTTCTGTCCCAATCACATTGCTGTTGTGGGAGCTTGCTGTGCGCAAGTTGGCTGCTGTGTTTCCTACATTACATCAGTGACTACACTTCAAAAGTACTTCATTGGCTGTAAAGTGCTTTGAGACGTCCAGTGGTCATGAAAGGCGCTATATAAATGCAAGTCTTTCTTTCTTGTCTAACTGTCCAGATTTGACTGATTGTGGTATTCGGGATTTATCTTCTCCCTACTGCTTATTATCTAAAATATCTCTATGAAATTGCCTCCCTCCCAGCCCGTGACCTTCTCTCATAAAAACACAGGAATATAAGAGCAGGAGACGGCCATACGACCTCTCGAGCCTGCTTCGCCATTCAATAAGATCATGGCTGATCTTCTACATCAGCCCCACTATCCCGCCCAATCCCCATATCCCTTGATTTCCCTAGTGCCCAAAAATTCTATCGATCTCAGTCTTGAATATACTCAACGACTGAGCATCCATAGCGCCCTTTGGGGTAGAGAATTCCAAAGATTCACCACCCTCTGAGTGAAGAAATTCCTCCTCCTCTCAGTCCTAAATGGCTGACCCCTTATTCTGAGACTATGACCCCTGGTTCTAGACTCTCCAAACTTTCAAGACTGAAAAGCTCAGGTTTCTCGACTTATTTTAGCCTTTTGAAACAAGGGCCCACCTTGTTACTCTTCTCTGTAGGGGATTTAACTCTTTCTGTTCCGCCTTGAGGAGCCAAATGTGGACATGATATTCAAGGTGCGCTGTACAGCTACAGCCTGACTTGCACTCTACTGTTCCCGCAGTTCAGCACTCTGTTTTTTATTACTATACAATTGTGTTCTATATAAAAATATGAGTTTTTTTTTAAATAAAGTTGTGAGAAAAGAATTGTGGGAGATTTGTGGTTATTTGAAACGACAGAAGTATACACTATGGGTCATAATTGCAACGTGTGGAACCACTGAGAATAAAAGAAAATTGAAAACCAGAAAGCATCATTTATATTTCAAAAATGGCAGTAAGTGGAACATTGACTTAAAATAACCTAACAAATAACTGTTTCCTTAGCAACCGCATGTTTCCATATGTCTGGATGGCAACCACCACTCAGGATTGTGACACCCTGGAGTTTTTAATCATCATTAGTGAATGCAACAGTTATCTTCAATAGCGCAAAGGGGAAAAAATGAATGTTGGTGTACATTGTTGTGAAGTAGTCCTCAAGGGTGGGATGAAGGGTAAACTCAGCCCAAGATGTACCACCCTCGAGCTCACACACTCAGGGACAAAGCTACTTCCAGCAGCATTGCACAAACTTCTCCACATTGACAAATGCTAAATGGGGCATTTAAAGGGGCAATTTTTTCACCCAGAGGGTGGTGGGGGTTCTGGAACTCACTGCCTGAAAGGGTGGGACAGACAGAAACCCTCATCACGTTTAAATAGTACTTGGATATGCACTTGAAGTGCCGTAACCTACAGGGCAAAGGACCAAGAGATGGAAAGTGGGATTAGGCTGGATGGCTCTTTTTCGGCCGGCACAGACACGATGGGCCGAATGGCCTCCTTCTGTGCTGTAATTTCTATGATTCTATGAGTAGTGTGCCAGGCAACATCTGACAGCTCGACAATTGTCATCATGTATCCCATTCATGTTTACTACTTCTTTATTAAGACAAATAAAACGAGAAAGGCAGCACAGGAACACCATATAAAACCTGATCTTGCTGCAATACCTCACAAGAATTTAAATTAAAAAACCTCGATTTGTTTTCTCAACCCATTCGTTTTTTCACCTCTTGGATATTCTACTGAGACCATGCACCATTCTCCAAGTATGGCCCCAGCCAGATGAACTGCCCACTCCCCCCTCCTGGTGCTTAACGGTGCCTGGGAGGAACCTGTTCTGCCTTATCCTCCATCATTACCCAGCAGAAGTATCTCTTAGTAGATCCCTGAGAGATCGATTGCTCATAAAAATGGGAAAATGATGGAGCAACACCCAGAATATGTGCACCTTAATAGTAAAAAATATTTTGCCTTGTCACACTTAGTACAAAATTGGCTGCTTGCGCGTCAGTCGTGACTCAGTGGGTAGCACCCCTCGCCTCTGACTCAGAAGGTTGTGGGTTCAAGTCCCACTCCAGAGACTTGAGCACAAAAATCTAAGCTGACACTGCAGTACTGAGGTGCCGTCTTTTGGATGAGACGTTAAACCGAGGCCCCGTCTGCTCTCTCAGGTGGATGTAAAAGGTCCCGTGGCACTATTTCGTAAAAGAGCAGGGGAGTTCTCCCCGGTGTCCTGTTTATCCCTCCATCAACATCACTAAAACAGATGATCTGGTCATTATCACATTGCTGTTTGTGGGAGCTTGCTGTGCGCAAATTGGCTGCCGCGTTTCCCACATTACAACAGTGACTGCTCTTCAACATAGCACTTCATTGGCTATAAAGCGCTTTGGAACGTCCGGTGGTCGTGAAAGGCGCTACAGAAATGCAAGTCTTCCTTTCTTCTTTCTTGATTATAGTCAGCACCTGACAGCTCTATCAAAAGGGATAATTGGACCCTTGGTCTTATACATGAGGGTAGACCTGGCTCTCATCGGCATACAAGAGATGTGAAATATTTTGCGATTTGTAAAAACTATTTTGCAGAGTAATATGGTTTAACATTTATATACCAAGACATCGCCTGAAACGTTCAATTTTCTCTTCACATTTCTCTATAGATGGTGTGAGAGTAACCATGTGACATTGAAAGCGAATGATTAGCCGATACCAAGCAGAGTCTTAGCACATTTAACAAGGCCTTGACATAATCTGTAAAAAGGTGTGATAACAGTAATTAATTCTACCTGATGATTAATATGGTGCATGACGGAACTCCTACAGACAAGTGCAGTTTAACTTTCACTTGCAGCCTACTCCAGAAACAGATGATCAACAACGTGCGTTCCTAAAGCACTCCTTATATAAAGAAAATGTGTTAAAAAGCGTTTTATGGGGCAGAAGGAAGATGGAGATTGAGCAATGGAAGAACAAAGAAACTAAATTGTTAAGGGGCACGGTGGAGCTTTGCAAGGAGAGGCAAGGACTGAAGGGGAATGAAGGGAAAGGTTATGAGAAAGATTATGGGAACATGGGAGTGCTGTCCATGAGGAGAGATTGAGTTGAATGGGCCGATATTCTCTGGAACTTCGAAGAGTAAGAGGTGATCTCATTGAAACGTATAAAATTCTTTATAAGAGGGATTGACAGGGTAGATACTGAGAGGCTGTTTTTCTGGCTGGAGAGTCGAGAATTAGAGGTCATAGTCTCAGGATTAGGGGTCGGCCATTTAGGACTGAGATGAGGAGAAATGTCTTTGGAATTCTCTAACCCAGAAAGAAAAGAAAGACTTGCATTTCTATAGCGCCTTTCACGACCTCAGGACGTCCCAAAGCGCTTTACAGCCAATGAGGTACTTTTTGAAGTGTAGTCACTGTTGTAATGTAGGAAACGCAGCAGCCAATTTGCGCACAGCAAGCTCCCACAAACCACAATGTGATAATGACCAGATAATCTCTTTTAGTGATGTTGATTGAGGGATAAATATTGGCCCAAGGACACCGGGGAGAACTCCCCTGCTCTTCTTTGAAATAGTGACATTGGGATCTTTTACATCCACCAGAGGACTGTGGATGCTCAGTCGTTGAATATATTCAAGACAGAGATCGATAGATTTTTGAGCGCTAAGTGAATCAAGGGATATGGGGATCGGGCGGGAAAGTGGAGTTGAGGTTGAAGATCGAAGATCAGCCATGATCTTATTGAATGGCGGAGCAGGCTCGAGGGGCCGTGTGGCCGACTCCTGCTCCTATTTCTTGTGTTCTTATGTAACAAGACAGAGAGATTTTGGGAAAGAGTTCCAGAAAGCGAGGGTGTAGTGGCTGAACGAATGGTCACAGATGGTGAAGCAGAGGAGGTGAGGAATAATCTCAAGATAGCAGCACATGCCTGGTCTCCAGGTCAGCTACTCGGTCTCCTGCTCAACGCACAGTTCAGAGTCAAGGCCAGGCTGGCCAGCCAGTCGCACAAGAGATGCAGCCCACACGGGTCCTTCTCATGACTCGGCTGCCATGAGATAAAGGCCACCACAGTCCCAAGAGCCGCTGACACGTGAGCAGCAGCCAATCACATCTCACGATCCTGGCCCTCTGGAAGCACCTAGGCACAGCACTAATATTAGAAAAGCATGTTTTGTCACTCAGGAGAAACACAGCAATTAGAATTAGGTTGATGACAAACAAAAATGATTTGATTCGGCTTTATATTGTGAGGTCTCATGAACGTTGGTGCGGGAGCGCCACTCGGGTCTCGCTGAGGTGGATGCGGCCTGGCAAACAGCCGCCAGCAAAATGGCAAATAAAAAAATATCTATCTTTTTAATGATAAGGTGGAGCGAGGAGGAGTGCAAACTCAATCCCCCCCTGAAGGGTGAGCTGCCTGGGGCGGAGGGACAGGCACTGGCAGCTCAAAGATCTCGATGAGGCCCAAGGCCCAATTTCGGGCCTCTGGGTTTGGGTGTGCGCCGAGTCTGGGCCTGAAAATGGGCCCAGGCGAATTTCTATCCCTAATAACCACTGTGTGTGTGTGTGAGTGTGGTGTGAGTGTGGGGCTGTGAGTGTGTGTGTGTGAGTGTGTGTGTGTGAGTGTGTGTGTGTG